>JAFEUB010001480.1:192500-195000 GCA_024529925.1 Ophthalmolycus amberensis | reverse complement strand
CAAACATTTTTTTTTTGTGGAGGATCCTTCAACCGCCGCGCTGTAAATCGAACCCAGCCTGGCTGCCTGTATGTCCGGCTCTTCTTTTACGCCTCCTGCTCCCAAACAAGCGACTCCACAAAATGTGGCAGACAGTAAATGAATCGCCCTGCATGCCTTTGAGTAACAGCTGATAAGGCTCGTCTCAACTTTCTGCCCCCTGCAGAGAGGGAGATATGGTTCACTTCAGTCCCGCCTCAAGAAAAGTTTGATTTCCATGGAAACTTTTTTAAGAGAATCTTAAAACGACAAAATGTGCAATAAGAATAAAAGAAAAGTTTAGAATTTCTCTTTTGTTTTCTATATATTGGAGCACTTTTGAGCACAATCAGTATTCCTCGGGGGACATAGCGGGGTAGGTGGTTAATGAGGAATGCGTCCGTGGCTCCAAAACGCTCTTCTCCTCCTCTTCCTCCTCTTCCTCTTGGATCCTCTCAGCTGCAGCTCTGGAGCCCACAGTCGGACTCATTTGCAGTGCCGAGTATTTATTTTATTTTAATTCCTCACATTCCACGAGAAAAAGAAGAAAACAACCCAATGATGCGATGCACAACTCCCAATGTGTTCCTCATTACATGCCGGGCGGCGTCCCACAAACGGTCACGTCTTCGAGGGGACACCTCCAGCTGTGCGAGGGCCCGAAACCGAGCGCGTTTCATCCGTCAGCGGCATCTCACTGCTCGGCGTCCAGGGGCGCGACCATATGTTCACCCCCCCCCCCAAAAAAAGAATGTAAAGTCTAAAAGAATATAAAAGTTGCATGCAAAGGGTTTCAGGGCGGCAGTGCAAACCCGTATCAGCAAATACAACTTTTCAAGAAACTTTTAGTTTGTTTTAAGAACAGACCTTTTCCCTCATAATTGGATAAACTAATTAAGTCTGCAATTAAACTCCTATTAGACTTTTTAGAGTATTGATTCATGATGCATTCCTCGCGCGTTATTCCATTAAGAAAAAAAACACTTTTTTCTTTTTAAGAGACTGATAAAAAAAAACGAGTTTCAATCATCTTTTGGATCCCGGCAACCTCTCAATTACCTTTCAGTAAATCCCCTCTTTGTATTCCTTTAGTACATCCACTCTGTGAATCGCTCGCTCCAAAAGGCGCAGCGAGGGTCCTTTTTTTGTTTGTTGCAGCGGCTGTAATCCTCAGAGATCCGGCGCTGCGAGAGCATATGTGCGACCCTCTGTCCGCATCCGCGACCGTCAACTGCGCTCCAGCTAAGCGACCTGTAACTGATTCAATGTTACAGTCCTCCTCCCCTCCCCTCCCCCCTCCTCCCTCCCTCCGAGAGAAAAAAGAGTAATCATCAGGCTCAAAGTAAATAACTCTCAGGAAATGACACCCCTCCTTCTCTTCTCCTCCCTTTACAGCGCTGGACCCCTTTTCAAAATAAGAGTCTTTTTTTTTTTAGTGGGGGATCTGCAGACGAATATCCCGGAGACACGGAAGAACGGCTTTTTAATGTTTTTCTTTTCTTTTTTTAAAATAATTTGGGTGCAAGAACTCTTTTGTAAGACCAGAGTAGGTCTGACCTGGTGCTGCAACTTTTCTTAAGTTCTGGTTTTGTGAGTGCAAACTGTTGGAAGATGCACGGCAGCTCAGCCAGTTTCTTGTAGCGCATCAGTCACAAAGTGGGAACAGTGGAGCGCTGCACTCATATAGAGGGCGCTCCAACACCATCACAGCGCGAGCCAGACCCTCTCACACACACACACACACACACACACTTCTCCGTGTTATTGTTCTTGAGAATTGCATTGAAAGAAATGACACCATCCGGGCAGTTCTTGTTTTTCCTCCGAATGTGACGCACACATGTGACCGTCAGCTGTTTACCGGGTCCTGCTCCACAGCCGTTATTGTTCGTTTTATCTCTCTCTTTATTATACGGACACCCCGGGGCCCTCCTGCCGGGCAGCAGGAGAATAAAGGGCCGCTGTGAATCACCTATCTGTGGGCAGAGAAGAGGGGCATCAGACCGGTGTGTCTCTGCATTAGCAGAGCCCCGGGGCCGAGGATCCTCCCCCCCCCCCCCCCCCCCCCCCATGCAGCCGTTTGTTGCAATTATTTCCACATGTTGGACCAAAAGAACAGTGTCCTTGTTCTCTAAAACAAAGGAGCAGAGCAAAGCTTACTCACTGTTATGGATCTCATTTTAACACCTTTTTTTCTGCCCCCCCCCCTAATTTAAATTAGCTTGAGGTCCATTAGATCTTACAGACAGTGTTTTTGAGGCCAACATGTATTCACATTGCTCTTCTTGTTGTTTTCATTACATCCAGCACGATGAAGGGCAAATATGTAGTATGTGCCGTCACACACTTTAAAACACCACAGAGTTCATTGAACATAATACGTCATTAAACCTGGAACAGGCTTCAAACTAAATATCACTGAGAGGTTCGCTGAGTCATGCAGGTGTGTTGTTGATGACGAGGCAAAAACACTGTTTTTCAT
>JAFEUB010001480.1:92500-187500 GCA_024529925.1 Ophthalmolycus amberensis | reverse complement strand
CCATTCGAGCCCATGTGCCCCCCCCTCCCTTACCCCCTTTTAATTCACCATAAGTTGAAAGGTTCAAATAGTGCCTAATGAAACAGTGACTAAATCGTCCTCTGTCGCTCGGAGGAACCCTGTCGCTGTCTCTCAAAGCGCTCTGAGCGCACAAGCCGTCGGGGGGTCTCCAGGCTAAATGCGGGTCCCAAAGCAGGACAATCTAACCTGTCAAAGCCCTTTGCCCACTTCTATATATCCCCGTTCTCTGGGCTTTTTTTCGCTCTCTCTCGAACCATGGCCGCATAATCAACCGACGTGGGACCGAAAAACGCAATTAAACTCGCTTTGAACGGCGCAAATCTTTTCAAAAGTGAACATTAATGGGGAGTATTGGCTGCTCCCCATGGGGGCGTTATTGGCTACCCTTTTTGTGGGCCGACCTAAGGAGACATTACAGCTACACTTGGAGCTGTGTTAAATATTGTTTCGAAATGAATAAAAACCATAATGACAGCTTAATAATACTAATTATAGCTGTCCATTAATGGAAATGGGTTCTCGTGTCTCTGGAAGATATAACTGCACTTAATGTGCAAAACTCCTCAGCTTTTACGCACGAGTGGCCAAAAAAAGTAACAATGTATAATATATAAGTCCAATAGCTGTCAGTTTTTAAAGATGGAGTTGTTTGCATAATTGTAAAAGGTGTTTTACATATTTACGTTTTTTTCCCATCTACAACTATGGGACCAGTGCTTCCTGGTAATGATTGCGTCATCATAAATTGATAATAATCATAATAATAATGCCTCATAGTCTTTTGCAGTGTTTATTTTGGAATGCAATCATGAAGAACTTTTATTTATGTGCCTCATTTTAATTGAAGTCTCTCAACTTGCAGTGATGCAAAAACACATTTAATGATATATATTTTTGTCAAATTCTTAATGATTAGAATATTTGTGTTTTTAGATCCTTCATCTGTCAAAACAATACACTCACAACTTCTTAGGTCAACTCGTCATGTTTATTACAATAAATACACATTATACATAGTTTACAAATGGTTGCGTGGCTCCACACGGGTTCGGTCTGTGTGCCTATAAGGGCTTTTCATCGGGCGATGGTTACAAACACTTACTGGGGTTATGTGAGCTAGACCCGGGTCTGTAGGCGAGAACCCGGAAAGGGGTCAAAACACGTCATCGTTACGGCACACATAGGTCATGTTTCCCGAGATTTCACCACAGCGTTAAAACACGTATTCACATTTCATTCCTTTTTTACATTTAGAAGCAGGATAAACATGAAACGGATATTAGAAACACTTCAGTTTTCATGCAGGATGTTTTTTTTCTGGGGGGCCCAGAGGTAACCTGATGCCCATAAAAGTGCCAGGCAGCAGCGGGGGTCTGGTCCCTCTCAGATGGGTGACACCAATTTCTCCTCCGACGCAGAGGCCGGAGACAGAGACTCCTCGTCCTCCGACCTCGAGTAGTCCGTGAGGCCGCTCGTGCACTTGCAGCTGTGCGCGCTCCTCTGGGTGGCTTTGCCCTCCTTCTTGTGCTTCACCCTGCGGTTCTGAAACCAGATCTTCACTTGCTTCTCCGACAGGCTCAAGTACGTGGCGATTTCGATTCTCCTGAGTCTGGAGAGATACATGTTCGTGGAAAACTCCCTCTCAAGTTCCAGGAGTTGCGTGCTCGTGAACGCCGTGCGCATCCTCTTTCCGTTCTGTATGTGGCTGTTGTCGGAGGCGCCTGTTGGAGGAAGAAAAATATACAGTCAGACGTTTAGCTTTTTATTATCACAAAAAACTCAAATCAGATGCAAATGGCACAAAACATCGCGCGTAAATCCTTGTGCGTAAAAGCCGAGCGTTTAGTTTACAACTAGCTGAATGTGTAGCTATCGAACAGGTGGCTTACCAATAGAAAGAGAGTGGTATCTCCTCGGGTCTGTGACGCTGAACGTGGGCGTGCAGACAGGTGTGTGTCCCGGGTGCGCGAGTGCAGGAGACTGCTGATGCGCTATCCTGTGACAGTACTGTGCCTCCACGCCCGGAAACTGACTCTTCAGCATGGGAATGCCGCAGCGGGAAGAGTGGAGGTGGGACGTGACGCACAGCGGGCAGACGCAGAAGGTCCCCGTCTTCCTGGACGGGCACATCGGAGAAGTGACCGTCATGACGCTTGGAGAGTGCATGCTGATGGGGATGAGGAAGTCCTGTCCCGGATGCTCCACCGGTCCGGATCGAACTGCATCTTTGATTATTAAAGAATCGACGTAAAAAGACCTCGACATGGCTGCGCCGCTGATAAGTGATCTCTCCGCTCTCAAGATGATGGCCGTTTCTCATCTGAACCCCCTCGGGATCTCCAAAGGTGCTTATGTTTGATGGTTCAACAAAAGGGACCCCGAAGAGGGCTGGCCCTGCAGCGTCACCCACGTGCGCACCCGGCTCCGAAGGGTTTACACTGTCAGCGACCCAAACCACGTGACGTCTCCCTGGGCCTCCAATCACAACTTGCAGATTCTTCTCTTTTTTCTTTTCATCCCCGAATTTAGGAAAGTCTTGTGCACTAGAATAATATAACCAGACACATTAAATATATATATTTAAATATGTCCTAATGAACTATGTGGAACTTTCTTCATCAGACACAATAACTGAACCATCTTTCTGAAATAATGCCACAAAAACTAAAGATTTAAAACTTGTTTTTCCACACACACGCTGCTTGTTTTCATGGTGTTTGATTTGGGATTCATAGGATTTAGAAAAAATAATTCTGAGTTGTAAAATATATTTAGAAATTCCTCCATCACTTCAAAAATATAAAAGAATACACTAAATACATCGGATGTGGTGGAATGAGCTGTTGTAGCAGGTGCAGTGGAAACAGAAACATCTGTTTATATATTATAACTTCACTGTTTACATTTACAACATTCATTTGTTTTTCAATAAAAATGTGTTTATTCTTAACGTGACTTTGTAATAAGTCCAAAGCAAAAGCTATATGATGGAATCTATCCAGACCTACTTGTTTTTTTGTTTTTTTTACATTAATTTCCCCTAAATGCGATTTAAGGAATTATGCACGCGACCACATAAACACTAATTGCCCGATCGTTCTCTGAATCCGGTTGGTTCAGCTCTCGCTCGCGGCAATTAAAGAATTATGAACCGATGGAGAAGTCTGCGCCGCGGTCATTCGATGGCGATTAGGATTCAATTAGAAAGTGTTTATAAAGGCCGGTCTGTGCGGAGGGTAAACAGGCAGCTATTCCAGAAATGCGCTAATCCCTCATCTTGTGACGCTAATTAGCGAGTTTGATCCCCCCCGGGCGGGTCACCGGTGGGTTTAGCTTTCATCTCGCCAAGCAACGCCTCGGACCTTCAGACGGAGGTGAGCCGTCCGCGGGCTTCTGCTACGTTTAGACGGTTCGTTTTCTCCTCCGACCCCGGGGAGACAAACACAAGCGGAACGGGCCTGATGTGGATGCAAAGTTTGAGTTTCTATTGCACCTCCTTTTTCTTTTCTTTTTTAATAAAACCCCCTCATTATGGAGCAAACTGGAGCGCGTATTGGAGTGTGCGTTAAAACGCATGCCTTTTGAAAGAATTAGAAAGTCTTTAAAATCCAACCAGAGTAATGATGGAAAAAAACAAACATGTCTGTCACACAGACAGTAATTGCTCTAATAAAGTGAACGCAGCGAGGAAGACGCAGAGTTGTTATGGTGCAGATAACAGTCTGAAACAAGGGAGAGGGAGGGAGAGCAAACCAAGCGGAATGATGCGTGGCGCGCGCCCTCAATACACCATGCGAGCTCTAATATTATTTTTCCATAATTCTGCACGATAAAATTTCATTGTCTATTAAGTAATCCCACAAATGAGAGCCTTTATGAGGCTATAATGAGGCCTAATTGCCGGGACTCGTGGAGCCACGTGGAAGGATTTAGGAAGCGCTAAGCCGTCGGGTACAGAGCACAGGCTGTTACCTCGCCATTACTTTCATAATAAGGAGAAAATTAGACCATTTAAGGGAAAGAAATCCTTTGATTCCCTTTATTCTGCTCGGGGTGACAGGACTGCAGTTTTTCTGTGGGGGGTTGAATGTGCAACAAATGGAGCCGGTGGTATATCACTCACTGTTTTAAAGGTTATTAGATAAAAAAGGGAGAATTTCAGAAATGTGTAAAGCTCTCCGGGCCCCACCTCTCACTCGCCTCTTCTTTCTCTCCAACCTCCTTTTTACTTTATAGTGCAGCGGTTACCCTCCACTGTTCACCCCCTTTTCAAATCATGTTGATGGGCAATTAATCACTGGCCCATTCAATAACATGAAAATTAGATTTAAATAGCTGGATTTAAGGAGGAGAAAAAGGTTAATTCTCTGCAGTAGTTTCAAGTTTCTTCTCCTCAGTGGAAAACAACATTTCTAGTATGAGAGTTTGCATCAGAGAGAGGGAAAAGGTGTGTGTGTGTGTGTGTGTGTGTGTGCGCGTGTGTATCAAGCTCCTCCCAGTAGTAAAAAACACACAAACTTGTAAAAGTGCACTGCTGAAGTTCCCCCCCTCTCATTCACGTCGCATCCCATGCCATATTATACCGTGAAGAAGTCCATTAATGTTTTGTTGAACAAGCGTCATTAACTTGTTTCAACGCCTTTTTACAAACCTGGCATTGTTGCACTGGGGCCAGTCTGCGGCCCATCTTTGGCCAATACAGTGGATGATTTGCCCCTTTATCAGTTACCAGGCAACAGACCCTGAATACCAAAACTCAAAGGGGAAACACTCTGGTCCGCCATATAGATCTCAATGGCGATGAAGGGGGGAAATGAACAATGATCCTGTGGACAACATAATGCCACGCAATGACTTTTCATTAACAATTATCTGCTTGATGTGAATAGCAGCTGCAGTGGCCGCTCTCCATCTCGCGGTCCGCAGAGAAAGAGGCCGGCCGGTGAATGGCGTCCCTGCAGCAGGAGTTTCGGGGGCTCCGCGGCCTCCGTGAATGCGAAATCTAATTTATATCTCGGTGAATAATTAGGTTTCTATGCAAAAATGAGTTGGAAATAATTACAGTTTAAGACACCGTGACAAGTCGGCGAGAGAAACAAAGGAAAGTCGTCCCTTTTAATGTCTCGCAGCGGGAAGTTAATGGAGAGGAGAAGTCCCGCCCCTTCCGGTGGACCGCCATGGGACCTTATTTAAGAAGAAATATGTTCGGTGGTACAACGGTGAGAGATGAATCATTTATTATCCCGTTGCAATTTGATCCATAAAACTATTAAGATAATTTTGCACGTCAAGAAAGTTGCATTAGTTGTAAAACTATAAAAATATGTAATTAGAAAGACGACCTCTTGTAAGTGTCGTCTCTCTGAAGCTACGATGTGTTTCGTAACAGGATGTTCTCAACAACGTCTCACTCGTTCTTTCTCTTTTTGTCTGATAAAATGAGTCGCTGGATGAAAACACATCGGGTAAGAAAACGTTACATTTGTGCGTGGAACATAGCTACGTTAGCGAGCTAGCTAGTCAGGGTATTTTCATTCAACGCTTCGAATGATATCTTACAAAAAGTTACTCGTTATTTTTCCTGCGTTTTTTTGCCTCCGAAAGCCCAGCAACATGTGTCGTCACCATAGACTGTTTATAAGAAGTGGACATAGTCATGATGACGTCATTCATTTGTTTGTGGACTGATGTTTTGAAGCATAGGGTAGCCCCGCCCTAAAGCATCCCCTGCTTTATGGTCTGTGTGACTCTAAATGGACCATAATGTACTAAATGAACATCATGCTGTATTGAAGAAGACTTGAAACTAGAGATTGAGACATAAACTCATGTTTACAATGTTTACTGAGGTAATAAATCAAGAGAGAAGTAGAGTCATTTTCTCATAGACTTCTATACAACCAGAGGAGTCGCCCCCTGGTGGACACTAGAGATAATGCAGCTTTAAGACACTTCAGCATTGACGTTACTTGTCAGAAACGGAGGTTGCCGCCTGCTCGTTACATTGATAGTCTTTTCAAAATAAATCACCGTCATCACAGGAAACTACCCAGTTAGGTTTAGACAATAAAACTACTTAGTTAGGTTCAGGAAAAGATCATCGCTAATAACTACGGAAGTGCTGTTACTGAGGTACTGAGGAAGTTACATAACGGATAAATCAACGTTGACTTCTCGTTTCACACGGGGGAGCGAACAGAGGTCTCTTTGTTGTGTGTAATTATGGCACATCATTTTTTGTAGGTATAGCTACCAACGCTGGATGAGACCAGCCCGAGGTAGCCGAGTTATCATCGTGACGAGATGTATAGTTCACCGATCAGTTTAACACAAAAACGTATTATACTACAAACTAATTCAAAACTGAAACTTTCTTGACATGACACATGCAAAAGATCTTTTAAATTGACAAAAATCATATTTGTAATTCATGGCATAATTCAAACGGGATCCAAACAATATTTGATTCTTGCCGTTTACTACTTTACATATTTCTTTCTGAAGTAAGGGACACTGGAAGAGGAGGGGCTCCGCCTCTCTATACGGGATATCGGGCCGATACAGACTCCAATATCTGGATCAAATATCGCTGACAGTGTGGCCGATCTATTCAATTGTCTTTATACACTTTAATACACATTATTTACTAGAATTTTAATTTAAGTTTTGACAAATTTGTTGCTGCATTAAGGTTTAAAACTTGTAACTCCTTCTTACTTTTGAGGTTTTTTAACAAAGTCACAATTTATTTTTCTAATAACAAATAACAATTCAGTGCATTTATATTTATATTATATTTAGTTAGATTTTGTTTAACAAAGGAAAGCAATGTTTAAGTCAAGCCTGATGTTTCCTTACAGATGCTTGGTGTTAGGACTGAAAGTTTGAACCTCAGTTGCAGAAACGGAGCAGTAAACGTCTCTTTCAGTGATTGTTGTGTCGCAGCTCTGTCCTTGAAAACGGTTGGTGTGATTGGGAGCAGACAACAGTGTTGTGCAGCGCGGCCCTCTCTCCTATAGAAAAGTAAAGTGACAGCTTCAGTGTGAGAGGAGGCTGCCGAACAAAGCCGGCGAGGACCCCGTCCGCAGCCTATAGAGACGTCCCGCGCCAGGCTCCCCTCTAATTAGGGAGACGCTCCTCCAGTCGCTCAGAGCCGCTCGGACCAGACACTCCAGACTGAAGTGTGTCCTCCCTGCGCCAACAACAAAAAAAAGAGTGCGTCTGGATGTCCACACTCGACGCAGCATGTGTACGCGTCTGCTCACAATTAAACGAGCCTGGAAAATTAGATAAACGCCGACTGATGGCGACGCCGGTCACGGTTAAGTTCCCAGAGAAACGTCTTCATTAAAGCTCGTCGTTCGAGGCCCTGATTTGTCCCTCTGCCTCCTCTGTTTGTTTCCGAAAGACTAAGCAAATGCCATTACAGAGGCGGCACAGAGCAGCACTTATTTCAATCTTTTCTTGCTCGAGTTGTCAAATCGTCCTGATACTCCGTCGTGTTTTTAACGGGAAGCCTTTCCATCGTGGGTCACGTTGCAGTGTGCTGTTCTCCGCTGTAAGGACTCATTATTGTGCTCCTCGCTGGTTTCCAAGAAGATCAAGATGCTGTTTGGTCTTCGTTAATGGTTGGCTTTTTACCCAAATTATTTGTGTTCAGAATGATGCCTTTCGACTCTGAAAGCAGGCTCCTCCACACAGACGCCAGGAACATAACGTCTGCATTGCATGTTTCTGACAAACCATGGATACGTTTAATCTAACTTTTTATTATATTTTGTTGTATCAGAACACAAGTGAAGAACACAAGTTTAACGAGCGGGTGTTATTGAATTACGTGGTACGACTGGGCGATCAGGAGAAAATCAAACATTCTGACCAAATACCTCAGTATTAATATTGTAAAGAGTACTTTTGGTGCTTTCACAACATAATCACACGATGAACGTTTTGATAAATTCTCACCAGTAATGTGGATATGATGACCAAGTGGGTAGAAGGAAATAACAGAAGAGCTAGAACAGTCTGACAACCCTTGTGACATATCACGATATCCAAAATCTAAGACGATATCTAGTCTAATATCACAATAGCAATATAATATTGATATGCTGCCCATCCCTATAACAGGTAGGTGGAAGTGGTCGTGGATATATCGAACAATCACAGGACTTTCACCCAGTGCACCGCTGTTTGTGTCGTGTGTTTGGTGCGTAACGTTACGAAAGAGTCTGCTCAGGGAAGTTATTTATTCGTGGTTGTTACATCGCTCCGTTATGATTTTAACTCAAACATGATATTTTTTTAGCCTTAACCAAGTAGTTAATAATCGTTTCATGGCGTTTTGTCCATTTCTGCAAACTTTTGGTCGACCGGTCAAACGAACACAGGACCTTCACCCAGGAGACCGCTGTTTGTTTTTGCAATTTATTACCGTTGTTCCATTTGTTATGTTACGTTGTAACGTTATCTTTCCAACAGAAATCGTGATGTTTTTTCTAAACCTAACCAATCGTTTTACGATGTTGGCCTTGTTTCTGCAATGATAATAATAATACGTAGCTGATACGAAATATATTTTTGGCTCCGGAACGTCGACATCCAACGTCTCCGGTATTCTCCAGATTCGTACGATGCCAAACATTTTTTCTGGCGCTTGTGTTGACGAGGAACATCTCTACCATGCGACACGAATTCTTCCTCAAATACACAAAATAAAATCCGCTGTGGTTCTAGATGGAGACCTGGTCCCCCCCCCTCTCTGCTCTCACAACAGAGAGACCCTGACTTCCCCCTGAAACCTAAATCAGGAAATGTTCCAAAGAAGTGAATGACAGGAGTTTCTCCCCCTCGATCTAAAGGAGGTGATATTGTAGCCATTTTGAAAGGGGGAAATCCTCGGGATTGAGTTTGTGTGCTGGAGCGGAGGCAGACTGGAATGTGTGTCCGGGCCGCGTCTTTTGTCGCCGTCCGGCGTCATGAATAGACTTCGGGCCGCGATCGCTCTGTCCGCTATTTATCAGACTGTGGAGAAGCAAACAAACCCCAAAATGTTTCATCCGCACCTTATACCTGTCAATCACGCCTCCAATAACAAACCTCCGCTGAAGCAGATCCCGGAACCTGCAGCTTTTTCACTTTTAATGAGCGTCCTGTCGGCTTAATTCATGCTACATTTAGCCAATGAGGACCGTTCAAGGCCTTCAGAGGGACCTTATTTGTAGATGAATAATATTTCTGATCGTGTTCTTTCCTCAGATTAAATATTGATTTGGGAAACGTGTCACGCTGAGTGGAGTTTGTCATTATGTCGATTTCCCTCTCGGGCAGCTCGTCGCTCTAAACCTCATCCCGGGTCTCTCTCTGCGTCTGAGGTCAAAGAGAGGCTCTCAAAGAAACGGGGAAAAGCTTTCTTAAATTGAGATGACGGCCGCATTTCCCCGTCTATTATTGTGAATACAGTGTGATTTACTGGAGGATTCGTGGCAGACGTTTGAAGGGAGGCAGAGAGACGGCTGTCAGGATCTCGTTCTGCTCATTTGGACGATGAAGGGAGCGTCGATCTGGTTTCTCCTCCGCTCTTCGTCTTCAACATCGTTACAGCTGTTCGTTTATGTTCGTTCCACTGTTCTGCAAAAACACAAGCCAGCGTCTTTGAAATCCTCCGTGTATTCTACATGAACGTGTTCCTTCATGTGATTCTCGTATTCAGAGGATTATCGTAATAATACGTCTTAATTGGCAGTTATTTGACTGTCTTTCTTTGTTTTTAAAGTCTCAGATATGGAGCTCAAAGTAAAGCTTTAAAAACCAGAAGACAGACTTTGTCACTTCAACACTTTCAGTTTTGCTTCGTATGGAGAAGAACGGACTTCAATAAGTGTTTGACTTTAGATCATGCCTATACATTCAACATGAAAGATGATGCGTGACCCTCCCAACAGGAGGCGCATCACAAGGTTTAATAGCAGAGAAACTCCTCGAGTGTTCCTTTAAGCCCAGCAGAGCTGATTACACAACAGGCTGCTAACTGTGCGGCAGGCGGTTTTTGGGGGCATCACATGAACCGGCAGGAGTGTGTTGGGCAGCTGCATGAACCCTCCTCAGGAACACAGACCTCAGGTCTGGCTTGTTCTGGCTGTGTGAGGTGTTATTTTATAATTCAGGTGAGTCAGTTTAAACCATCAAAACAAATCCCTTTTAGAGCTTTTCAACAGTTTAAGAGGAGACACTAGGGTAAACAATGTCTCCCGTCAAATCAGGATTTACGTGTGACAGGAATTCACAGCTCAATCTGGACAGGAAGGCCCGCCCCCAAAGCCAGTTGATTGACAGCTCGGCCCGTAAAGGAAAAGAAGAAGCATTAGAGAAAATAACGAGGAGAATATAAAGGGATGGAAATAAATGAAGTACATTATCTCAAATAAATGTACTTCTTAGAACGATTCCTCTCAACAAACCATCGCGTCTCATAACAAAAACAGAAAAAGTCAAAATAATCAGTCGTCTTTATTTAAAAAGTCAGTTTGTTGCTTGTTCACGACCTCAACCACCTGCACAGCCTCTCCCATCATACACAATACATAAATACGTGTTCTGTATTCTGCATGACTGCACACAGAAGCTGCTGCGATGGAGGCGCGAGGAGAAATACGTCGGTGTGTTTTTTCTTCCCGCCGTAAAACGAATCCTCATCAGCCAGTCGCTGCAGCATCCTGGTCTGTGTGAAAGTTCATTTAAAGTAATTTAACAAGTGTTTTGCTCCACATTGTTTGCATTTCCAAGTGCATCGGGGTTTTTTGGGTTGTTTTTTTTAAACCGCATCCAGACAGCGGAGGTCAGCGCCAGCAGCTCCTGTCTGCATCGTCCCAGCTCTGTGCCAGCCGGATAAATGGACAGAGTGTTTGTAAGCGGTCCGAGCTTTGTGTTTGCACAGAGTCGCAACTTTGTATGGGGCTGAGGGGGGGGGGGGGGGGGCAGCTCCCTTAAGATTTGTATGCAGGCGACATCGCTCAGCCGACCCCCCCGGTCCGCTCTATGTCCTCTCACCTGCCTGTTGCAGTAAATCACAGAGCTATCAAGTGAAGCATGGTCATGGGCCTGCACGTGCAAGAGCTCTGCTGCACCTGTCCTGTGTGTGTGTGTGTGCGTGTGCGCGTGTGTCATTCTGCGGACGCAGAGAAAGGTCTTTGCAAATGTTTTAAGTGTTTCTTTGGGTGTTTTCTTTCTTTAAAAACATCTCTTATTGTCTTATATTGAAAAGAGAGACAACGAGGTAATGATGAGACACAATACAGCGCAGAACAAATCACATATATACCAAACAGAAACCAAAAACAAAGATCAAATGTAGGATAATGCAAGAAAAATAATAATAAAATAGAAGAAATTAGAGGTAAAAAATATTCAAATATTCAAATATAATAAAAATAGATAAATAAAATGAATAATAATAATAAGCAGCCCTACAACCATCAGATTAGGTCCTCTTTCTGCTCATTGATTAGAATGTCATTATGCTCCAGGACATTTTAAGAAATTCAACATTTTACCAAAAATTCATAAAGTTTGTCGTTCTGTAAGAAAGCTCATTTTTTCACGAGTGTAAAAGCTCGTTCCTCTTTCTACGGGTTCACTTCTCCCCGCTGAATGCCGGCCTGGAGGTCGGCGATAAGAGAGTTGTTTTTGGAGAATCTGCCCTAATGGTGTGCGTGTGTGTGCGTGTGTGCGTGCGTGCGTGCGTGCACGTGCACGGCTCTCTGTGACAGAAGTACGGATGTAAATGGAGGTGTCGCTGGAAACAGGAGGTCTGCAGATGCCCGTCCGGCTGAGAGCTGAGCTCCCTCCCTTTGAGACGGAGTATCCATTCAGAGTCAATGAGCCGGGTCAAAGCCTGCACGTCAGGCTGCAGCTCGGCCGAGCACCGGGCCGGTCCAAGAGGTCAGTCGTATTCACATGGCGCTGTCATGCAAATGAACCCACCCACGCTTAAACAACTCTTGGAATTTTTATGCCTGTACCCCCCCTTCATTTCCCCATCTTTTTTTTTTTCTTCCTACTTTCCTCGCTCCCTCTCTCCCTCTCCTCATCTCCAAATCTCTCCCCCCCCCCCCCCCCTCTTATATTCACAAAGTCATTGACGAGACATTCAAAGCTTTTTCAAATTGGCCAGCTTCATTGTGCATGCTCTAAAGTGGAGGTGGGAGGGGGGGGGGGGTGGAGAGAGAGGGAGAGTGTAGAGAGGAGTGGGCCTAAATATACTCCGGTCTGAAAGTAGTTAGATCATGTTCTTTTCATGGTCCGATTAGAATCAAATCGATCCCCCGCCCCCCCCCCCCCCCCCCCCCCCTCCTCCTGACACTCAGAGGTCTGAAGAGGAGCGGCCGGACAAAGATTCCTCGGTGCAGACGTGGATGAATGAATGAATGCTAAACACACTCTTGTAAAGTCTCACTCTGAAGCGCGACAAAGCCTGAGAGAGTAAATGTGTTTTAAGTGTGAGAGATGTTTGTGTGGACGGAGAGAGAAAGATATCTCTACAGTATATCGGAGCGTCGTCGGTTCCAGACCTGATCTGCATATCAATCAGAAACACACACACACACACCCACACACACACACACACACACACACACACACACACACACAGTGGAGGATCTTTTAGGGGGAAAAAGCACAAAAAAGCCTGACGATGATGAAGGAGAGGAGTTTAGACAAAGATGCTTCCTCTCAAAGAAGTATCTGTTGATACAGGAGTGTTTTAATCCACAGTAGGCTTTCTTCAGGAGAGAGGTCACAGATACAAAGTACAGACAGCGGGTTCGGGGGGGGGGGGGGGGGGGGTGAACTTGGTGACCGGCAGCTCGTTCTGCCATCGAACCGCACCGAACACACTGGATGAGCTGCTGAAGAAACTAATATCAGATCTGTTGTTGTTGTTGTTTACCACAACTGTGTGTTTTTGTTTTCTCCAAAAAAATCTCCAAAACGTTGCTATCATGAGCGGAGACAAACAGCCCGAAACAGTTTCATTGCGATGTGTTTTCATCTGTTTTTTTCTCTATTTAATAGTTATTCAGCCCTAAAAAATACAATTACAAGAAATCCAGTTTTGGGGAATATTTGAGATGTGTTTACTCTACACTGGATGTTGTGGTGCAAAACAAAATGGGAGGAGATCTTAAGCACATTGAAATGACTGGACAAGCAG
The DNA here is from genome assembly GCA_024529925.1 of Ophthalmolycus amberensis. Lineage (NCBI taxonomy): Eukaryota > Metazoa > Chordata > Actinopteri > Perciformes > Zoarcidae > Ophthalmolycus > Ophthalmolycus amberensis. The sequence continues at coordinate 174,269 of JAFEUB010001480.1, read as the reverse complement.
CACGTTTCCCTCCTTCCTTTGGTTTATCCGTCTACTATTTATGTAAACAAGTCACCAGGTCTGGAGATGCGTGGTTTTGTAAAGGCAGGTCTTCTGATGATCAAGTTCTCCCTCACAAAGACTGTTCACATCCAAAACAACGAGCAGGTTTAAACTCTGTTGCTACACCGAGCTTAAACTAATGACGTCTGATATGAATCGCACCGTCGTGAAGTTTATCGTTTGGTGATTATTGAATCACTTTTACAAAGGTGTTCATTCATTCTTTTGGAGGCTGCCGTGCTGTTGAACTGCTTTGCATTGTGCTGACAGGTGTTTCTATTATTTTGTCCACCCCATTTGTATCAATAAAGGTGGGCAAAATAACAGGAACACCTAACACGTTTTAACCAATCAGAAGCCAGAACTCTCTGCAGTCATTATCGGTCCTAAATCAGCAATCGACTCTATCGAGATGAATATCTTCAGCAGATGTTTTTAAATTCTTACGATATGAAAGGATTGAACGTAGTATTCTGGCATCGCTTTGTAACGTGAATTATTATTATATCGTAATATCATTTCTGTGTATCTTTAAGTGTTTGTGTTACGCAGCTGCTGCATTGTTTTATCTCCAGCTCGTCTTTGTCCATCTGACCATTCAAACAAGCAGCCGGTCGCTGCAAGCCGGACATCGTTCAAACAGCAGAACTTTACTTTATGTTCTAGTCGAGGTCTCAAAGTTTCCACAGATACCAAAGAATATGCAGAATTTGGGAGAGATGTGCAGAGAAAGGTGCACAAGACATCTAGAATATCTTCCCCTGAAGGAGTTCAAACAGCGTTTGTATCTTTATAGTCAAGGATTCTGTCAGACAATAATGAGCTCATTTTAATCAACTTAAAGCTACTGAACTGCAGAAACTCAATGCTAAAGGATCGTATATATATATGTATGGTGGTTTAAGGCCCTTTTACACCGTTTGTTCCGTGCGATTCATTCTCATGGCAACATATTTGTTCATACTGTCGTACTTTCACTCGTACAAAAAAAGGTTGATTCTTCTCTGCTTTTTGCACAGCGAATAAAGGCATCAACCAATCACGTTGTCAGTGCGCTGTAACACTCACACTACCATGCTGTTCAGTGTGCCAGCGTGTCCCAATACACACTACGGCAAATGCAGTACGCCACAAATACCAGAACCTTCCATCACATCCGGTCACATTTTGCAGTGTGCAAGCCAGCTTGACTTTCTGGCTATTCTGACCCACAATCCTTTGTGCAGCAGATATACGAGCAAGAGGGTCGAAGTTCAAGCTGCAATGTTACGAGGAAGTAGTAATGTTGTAAATGTTGTAAATGAATGCACATACGTGACAATACGTACGTTGTAAAGGCAGCTGCAGTATGTACTAGAAGTAAAAAGTATGCGATTTGTGTCTAGTGTACAACAACAGAGAAGACGGCGAACTTTATTACTCCTTTCAACCTTTACAAAGGCAGCGCGACCAGATCCACTCCTTCAGTTCTTACCTTTCACAATAAAAGCCCTAAACTCAAATTCACTCAGAGCATTTCACTAAAATAAAACTCAATAAAACAATTTAACTTAGACAGACTGTATATGAGAAGTGGACATCGTCGCCCGTTGGTTTGTGGACCGCGGTTTTGAAGGTTCGGGTTTGTCATTTTGGCCGTCGCCATCTTGTTTTTTTGCAACCAGTGAACAGGAAGTGACCATATTTGGAGTGAGGAGGAGTGACGTAGAGACACCGTATAAGTCTCTGGTAGAGACCTGTCAATCACAGTAAGCCCCGCCCTAAAGCATCGCCTGCTTTATGGTCTGTGTGACTCTAAATGGACCATAATGTACCAAATGAACATCATGCTGTATTGAAGAAGACTTGAAACTAGAGATTGAGACCATAAACTCATGTTTACAATGTTTACTGAGGTAATAAATCAAGAGAGAAGTAGAGTCATTTTCTCATAGACTTCTATACAACCAGAGGAGTCGCCCCCTGCTGGACACTAGAGAGAATGCAGCTTTGACACACTTCAGCATCGGCTTTTCACTTTTCAGAACCGGAGGTTGCCGCCTGTATTTACTGTGTATTGCAACAGTTTTGATGTGAAACCTCCAACACCCACCGTCTGTGCACAGACCGCTCACCCCTCAGCGGTGTTACAGAGACGCTCTGCTCTTGCAGAAACGTAGCATGAAGCTGTTTTGCGTTCTGAATCCAAAGAGGAACCAAACAACTCTCGAGGTTTGAGGGGACGGAGGAGGTGGGACCACCCTGCAGCTGCCCCTTCTCTCTCTCTCATCACTCCCCACCTCATCCCTTCATTCCCTCTCCTATTCATCCTGCAGCTGCAGTCTTGTGCCTCTCTCCCTCTCTCTCTCTCTCTGTCTCTCTCTCTCTCACTCTGTCATACAAAGTTTCTCCTCTCTCTCTTTCTCTATTTGTCTCCGAGACACAAAGATGGATGGAGAAGCTCCTGGAATGGGGCGCACAATAGGTTGTGCCACAAGGTGAGCAGCCTCAGCTGCATACGGGCCAGTGCTGCCTTTTTTTTTTAGCTCCTCACCCGACTAGAGTGTGTGTGCGCGTGTGTGTGTGTGTGTGTGTGTGTGTGTGTGTGTTAAGGGGGGTCTTGAGCGGCACAGTATGGCAACAGATGCTTTTGTTCGGCCAAAAGTCTGAAAGGGGCCTTGGGTTGGGGGGGGGGCTTAGCGGTGTCAGAGCACAGAGTCATTTTTCTCTCCCTCTGCCTCCCTTTCTCTGCCTCTCCCTCTCTCCCCAGCTGCGACTGCTGCGGCGGCAGAGCAAGAGGAAACGCGAAGGGGGCAGCGGCGTGATGGAATACGTAAGTGGGGCGCGCGGTTTTGGCCTGTTTTGTGGGCGACTTCATTAAAGGGTCGTTTATCTGGCCTGTGATCCCTTTGTGCCGGGCCTTCTTTATCAGGCCCGGTGTGTCGGGGGGGGGGCCGTAATTGGCCGATTTGGCCACGGTCTGCGCATGCTGAGGTGATTTATAAAGCCTGTGAATGGAGCTGACTCCTCTCCGGGGGCAGCGCTCCCATCTCCCACATATAGGAGACACGGCGCTGCAGAATCACTCCGGCTAAACGCAGAAGAAATGTGAAAAGGATGAAACGTCCCCAAAGCTCTTTGTGCGAGTGTGAAATCAGAGGCTGAGAATAAAAAGGGCTCTCTTGTCATCTATTTTCTCCACCTTTATGCTCTCTCTGACTTTGTTGTTTCACCTCTTTAGGCTCTTTTTTTTTGCCCGCAGTGTAACCTCCTTTTCTTTTTTTATACCTTCCAGCCAATCGCACACATGCCAATGTTCCAGGAGCTTCTTCTTCGTGAACCGAGAGACAAAAAGAGTCGATATTTGGTTTGTTAAATACACGACAAACGAATTAATTCCATGTCGTTTCGTGCACAAAATGAACTTGTAGCTTTTGAGTGAAAGTGCGTATCTTGCAGCGCCGGCTTTATGTGCTCCCATGGTGTGTGGAGGTTGGCTCTTAATGACCTCCTAATTAAAGCAGGCCCTCCTCTCAATGGGCTGATCATGTAGTGGAGGTCGGAGGTCATCTAAAGGGCTGCTGGTGGCCATAGTTGCTGCTCTGCACTAATTGCCCTCCAAATTAACGCAACACAGTCGTCTGTGGCCGGTTAACGTTAGCAGCGGTGCTCCGCGTCCTCGTAGCATCGCTGGTTTTCTTCACGTTGTCACCGTCACGTTTAGTTCTTTTAATTAACAACAGTTCAGCTCTCAGACGAAGACTGACCGTCCGTCTCATTGTGCTGCCGTGGAGTTCATTAAGCCGGACTAAGTGTTTGTCTGAAGGCCAGACGGGAAGACTTGAATCCCCGAGTGTTTGTGGACGTGCAGATAAGCTCTGCAAACACGCAGCGCTTAAAGGATTCACATGAAGACTCTCATCTGTCAAAACTAGTTTAAAAAGAATGTTTTTGCAGAAGTTAGAAGGTTATTGCAGCTATATTTATGAGCAGGCTTCTAACAAAGTCTTAACGGGTGTTCAATTCGTTTCAAAAGCCGTAAAAATGCTCTGACGCGTTTTATGAATCGTTTTCTGACATTGGATTGTTAAATAATTCACGGACTTTGTTTCCAGCATTCTGGTGATTTTCTTTAAAGAATGCAAATAACAAAATAGAGATGACACTGCAAACAGCTTACTTTCAATTCTCAAGAAAGAGCGGAGAATAATCTGCCCCTCTGGTGTAAACTAATCGTATTCATCCATTCGTCCATTTCTCTCTCTGTCCCCGGGAGTTGCAATGAATAACGGGAAAACTCCGGAGGGATGGCGAGTGTTTGTACAACACGTGTGTGGCTGGATGTATTTTCTGCAGGATGGGAATCGAGGCAATCCCAAAAGAAAAGAGTGAAAAACACAAAATCTGCAAGAAAAGTCATTAATAAATGGCCGTTATTTTTGGAAATAAAACTTGAATTTCAGTCTGTGGCACAAAGAAAAGTCCCCAGAACCCTGAAGAACCCCCTTAAGATGGTTCAGATGGTTCCGTGTTACCTGATGATTCAAAACATGCACAACGTTTGGTTGAAAAACCCCAAATACAATTCTCCTCTTTTAAAGTTTATAGCAACTTAAAACATGTCTGATGGTCGTGTTACCGGCTCTGGTTGTTACCTTCCACGGTTCTCTGAGACAGGCCAAAGTCTCGGAGGAGTTTCTGTCCACAGGCGAGGAGGAGGAGGAGGAGGAGGGGGAGGGGGAGGGGCCTGGCCCGGCCTGGCCCGGCTTTAATGTAGCTGATTGTGCTCACCGTGAAAAAAAGGAACAGTTTCTTCTGTGTTAATTTTCAATTTTGTCTCCGTCCGTGTGCCCGGGCTTTGTGTCCGGTTCTCCTCCCCTCCCTAAACGTCTCTTTTCCTTTTCTTCTCTCTTCTCCTCCCGTCAGGCCGTCTAGATTATGTTGCTAAGGAGATTCCTTCTCTCTTGCTTTTTTCACCGTTTCCCATTGATTTGGTGTTAATGCGTTTTGAATGCCCCTCGGTGTGTGCCGAGCGCTGGGGGAGAGTGGGGGGGGGGGGGGGGGGGCACGGGGTCTTTGCCGAGTGGAGGAATTTCAATCTGAAGCGGTGAGGTGGGGGTCCGTGTGGGTTCAGGCCCAAAGAGAGGCACTCAAGTGAGAGCTGAAGTGGTTTACAGAGCCGAGGAAGCTCTCGGGGCTGACGCTCCCCCTCGTCTTCCTCCCCCTCGTCTTCCTCCTCCTCCTCTTTATCAGGGTCTCTTCTTCATTGGCAGCCCACAGGTGCACTGTGTCAACCTTTGCTTTTCATCCCTCAAAAAGTAACAAACATTTGTCTTTTCAGAAAGAAAACTGGATAAATTGAGTTCAGCAGCAGTGTAACAAAAGACAAAATACAAGATACATAGAAATCGTGATTGTTGGGTCGCAGCTCAGTATATTTTTGCATCACAACCGATGAATGAACAAGTGAATCCGAGTATTAACCAGCTGTATTCCAGCCACTTAATGTACAATAAAGGTTTCACACCTCAGGATTCTGCGTCGCTGCAGGACGTCGGCCGGCCTCATCCCGATCGCAGCTGCAGCGGATGTTTCCTAAAGCGCGGATGGACGTTGTTTTTGTCGTGTTCTATAGACCAAGAGAAGAGATGGAGAGTTCTGGGATCATTGTTCTGATGATTTCAGGTGATTCTCTGAAATTATAAGCTGAGACACGAATATTGCTTTTACATTCATGACGATTGTATAGTATAGTAATAATGTAGCTGATGTTTGTGAGGATTAATACATCGGAACAAGTACAGACAGACGTTTCCACCTTGAATCCTCATTCCTGTGCGTCGTCATTCCTCTGGGTTTTCAGTTTATTCCACCGTACTCATAATTAGTTTACCTCCACTCTTCCCTCTCCGTAACTTTCTCTCACTTTCACCCACAGAAGCACAAACACATCTGTCTGCCCTGCAGCTGTGCGAGAACCAATAATGACCTCTCGGACCATTTTCATCCGCATCGTAATTATTCCATCAGAGATTCGCCTGCGGCCGAGTCATCGGTCCCAGGGAACCTCCTGACTTCTAGCAGCTGTGTCGATTATTTGGGTTTTTTTCCCCTCCAGTGAGGCTCAGCTCAACATTACAGAAGCAAACACGGAGCTAACCAGAGGAAGCACTTAACCCCGATCGTATGGGCCAGCTTACCCAGAATCTCCAACCTTTTCTGTGTCTGTTATTCTTTTAAAACAGGAAATGACACACAAAGCCACATCTCGTTTGTTGAGACGCAGGTTATGAAGTTTAAACGATAAACTACCGTTTTTCAACAGTCTGACGTCTTGTGAAGATGTTAAAGAGACTCTGCAGCTCTCACCAGTTATTCAGAGATTCATCGTCTGTTATTCAGAGATTCATCGTCTGTTTCTGGCCTGCAGCTATGCTGTTTTGGTTCGCTCTCGTATGTTTTTATTTCTCTCAGGCAGCTGTTTTCAGTAAAACAGTGATGATAAATCGGGTGTAACTGGGCGTCAGCAGACCCGCACCGGTTGGCAGATAGACAGAGTTAGCCACTAGCTAGTAAACACTGAGCAGCGCTGGCTGCAGCAGCAACAGAGCTGAAGGGAAGTGTGAAAGTTGGACTTGACATTCGCCAGGTGAACAAAAAAAACACGATTCCAAATATTCCTGGATTTGTAGAGTTAGATTTGTAGGTTTCCCACCCAGCAGGACGGTAGAAAAGAGTTCCATGATGTGAACCTTTGTTTCTGCTTCCAGGAACCAGCTGGGAACCAGTTCCAATACTGTTTGAAGTTAAATTCATATGCTGCTCGCTAACGTTACAATGGACTTCCAGTTATAGAAACATAAGTTCCTCAATGATCATGTGATCAATGCTGAGAATAACATTTTCCACCCGTTGCTTCTGTGATTTGTGCAGTTTGACAGTCGCCCATAAGCTCCCGGTTCTTTAGTTCTGTGAGCATCGCTCTGGTCAACGTGTCCTCGTACAACGTAAACGTTACTCCCGACTAAAGTCCAGCAACACGCGTCAGTTTCTGCTCCTGACATGCAAACATGTCCGTCTTCACAGGAAACAGCTGAGTTAGGTTTCAGGAAGAGATGCTGGTTTGGGTCGAGATAACTACGGAAGTGCCGTAACGACGTTACGCAAGATAAGTAGATCAACATTGACTCCTCGATGAGTCTTCTGGGTGAAAGATCGGCTTTTCTTTGCCTCCCGCCCTCACAGAGCTCTGCTTCATGATTAAGCGGATCACATTTGTGATTTTGGGATATCTGTGTTATTCTTTGTGTTTATAGAGATGAACGTCGAATGAGAACTGTTTGCTTTGGATCTGGCCCGAAACAATATTTGAACATTTTAAAGTCTTCAGACGTGATCTTAACGGAGACTGATGCAGCCTTCCAGGAATCTGAGGTCTCATTTTTCGTGGTTGAAATTTCCATTTTCCGACTTCCGAGTGTTCCGGGTGCACGACGCCGAAACAGAAAGAAAAGCCACGGCTGACCGTGTTCACAAGTCTTCACACCATCACGTTCTCAGCTGTTTCGCCTCCGTATTATATAGTTTTGTGGCTCATTCAACGTTTTCCCCAATAACTTTTTTGCATATTTAAAGTTAAATGTCCAAGCAGACCAGGTTATAATCCATGATGTGTAATCTGAAGTGAATTCATGCAGATATCCGTATCGCTGATGGTTTGCCGTTGAGGCCGTGAGCCTCCGGAGGTTGCTGCTGATGGATTGTACCGTTCTTCATCTCTGAGTTGGGCGTTGTCTGAGACGCAGCGCGGTGCCACAGGTGACGGCCTGCGGCGGTTGGCTCGATGTCAATTAAAGCTATTCCAGCACCGGGGGCAGGGTTGACCTCTGACCCGTGACCCTGGTTTAACTAACCCTCCCCAGTGTTCTACGAGGAGACAAACACTCCCAGCTGCTCCGGCTCTCAATGGCCGTTAACTGAAGGGGAGGAGAGTCCTTTCTGCTGCAGCGGCCGGAGGAGGCTCAACATTCTTGTAGTGCTCTCGTAGGAAGTCACTCGAGACTGTCGTGTCAGCAGATAACAATAATTCAAACGTGAGAGAACGAGGCGCTCGCCCAATGCTTTCAACACCAGAAGACGAGGACAACTTGGGAATTTATTCAGCAACCGTTTGAGAAGAATTCTGATGTAAAGTTGAATAACTTTTTTTCCACTTTAGTTTTCAGCAAACAAACAACGATACAAAGGTTTTTCTTTGAGGGGATATCATATTCTATCGTCCAAACTCTTTCAATCAGTTTAATCAGTCGTCCTTTCCGTCTTCCTTGACGCTGTTTTGAGTCCATTTCTCCCGTTTTTCTTCCATTTGTTCTTCTTGCAGTCTGAAGGTTGGGTCCTCAGTACCACATCAAGATAAGATGAGAGAGAACTTTATATCAACAAAAAACAATAGAATAACAATATAAACAATAGAATAACAATTATTAAGTGTAAAGAAACAATACTCACACCATTGCAAAATAAAAGGATACGGTAAATCAATAAAGCAAAAGTAAAATACAACAAAGATTGAATAAAAGAGTAAAATACAAAGTGTCTCAGAAGTGATGTTAACACCAGAGCCTCATGAAGCTGAAATAGAAAAGTAATATTAAGCTTCATATTGAGAGAGATTGTGTCAATATTTACTTGTGATAGCTTAATTAAAAGTACTTTAAACCAGATACAGAGACACACCCACGATCAGAGGAATATATGAACAACAATCGAACATGCTGGAGAGAATGTGTAGCACGAGAAGCAGACCACTCGCATATATTCTGAAAATTGTTGGGGGACTTTTTCCACTTCCGGCATTCATCTTCTGATACTTTAAGACAAGATGAGATGAGATGAGATAATCCTTTTAGTCCCAACGCGGGGGAAGTTTGCAGGATTCCAAGTACAAACAAGCAAGAGAGACCGATCAAAACAAGTATAATCAACAAGTAATCTCACAGTAAAGGTACAATAAATAAGTTCTGATCAGTGGCGGCTGGTCCATAGAGGGCCATGGGGCATGGCCCCACCATTAGCCACACAAAAAAAAAAAAAAAAAAAAAAAAAAAAATTATAATAATCATAAATTATACAAATTGTCAATATTTGTGTTTTTGAACTATGGAATGTACCCAGTAATGTGTGTAAAATATGATATCTGCGCAAAATATATGCTTTTCCTGCTCGTCCTCTCCCCCTGTCTGTGTGCACGACACTGAGAACGCGCAGCTCAGGGGCCAAATCGTTTTGGCCCAAAGGAGACGGGTCTATGAAGCAGTTTAGCCAATTGCTGATTCAAGATATAAATGAGTGACATACAATTTAGCCAATCAGCGCCCTGAAATAGATTCAGCTTGGGGCCAGAACGATCAGGCCCCGCTCGCTGCGCGTTCTCGTCAGGGCTAGTCTCGCGAGAAACGCCATTTTAACGACATGACAATGGCGAGTGCGAGCAGTAACGCTACTCTTCCAAGACTCAATCCTAACTCTGTAAAATCTCTCCTCCAAGACCCGTTTGAGAGGAGAACTTTGGCGGAGAAACTACAGGTAAAAGAACTGGGTCCAGAACAACCTGACATCACAATAACACAGCAGACTGGCGTGAAAGGGAAGCAGCACACGCGACACTTCTCCAGTGACTGGTACACCAAGAAAGTTTGGCTAGCTGGATGCAGTCGTGCTAATGCCGTATTTTGCTTTCCATGCTTGCTTTTTAAAACAACGGGGGCAGAATCAGCATGGACAGTTACGGGAGTGAGGGACTTGAGCACCTGTCTGAAAAAATAAGAAGACATGAGAACACCAGGACGCACATGGATAACTCCGTCAAGCTAGCCATATTGGGCAAAGTGAACATCGCAACTCAGCTGGACGACGGACACAGGGTTGCAGTGAGGAAACACAATGAGGAGGTGGATAAAAACCGGCACATTCTATCCAAAATAATTGATTGTGTCAAGTTTTGTGGGGCTTTTGAGTTGGCTTTGCGTGGGCATGACGAGACTGACTCCTCTGACAACCCTGGCGTGTTCAAGGGACTGGTGGATTTTGTTGCGTCCCTCGACGGTGTGCTGGAGGAGCACCTTAAGACAGCTAGCGTGTTTAAAGGCACGTCAAAGACGGTACAAAACGAGCTGTTGGACTGCATGCTGTCGGTTGTGAAGGAGTACATTCTGGAGGAAGTAAAGAACGCTGATTTTATCGCCATACAAGCAGACGAGACGACGGACATTTCCACCCACTCGATGCTAACGGTAACGTACGAGAGCGTTTTAATGCTCTGGCTATGCTCTCCATGGAGAAGGAACTTGTCGGGGACATGCCTGACTTCAATAAGAAGGTCATTGAGAGGTTTGCCACTCAGAAGAGCAAAGTTCCTTTACAAATAACTGTCATAAAAACATGCAGGTTTCCTCACCGCACTGATTGGGTGTTTCTCCAACAAACAAGGTTCATAGGGGCATCTTAAAATATACTTGTTCTATTCGACTATATATGATATTTATATTTTATTATAATATATTCATGATATTTATATTGTATATTTATGATTATATGGTATTTATATATCATATTATACTGAATATTATTATTATATGATATATATATCTATTAATATACTGAAGTGTATGAATAAGATGTCCTTATTATGTCAGTGTTGGAATAAATGATAACAATGTAACTACAAAGTACTAATGCGTTTTTGATACCTTTTTTTTTTTTTTTTGCATTGAATTATACTATTTGCTGAAATTGATTGGATGGCCCCACCCAAAAAAAAATCCACCAGCCGCCACTGGTTCTGATCCCATTTTTCAAAATACAGTTCATTTTAAATAAGTGCCAAATGTTGAATTCATTCAGGTTCCTCAGAAACAGCGATGGAGCTGTGATGTCTGCCTCCGTGACGCTTCCCTCTGTGTTTATTTTCAGTCTGCTGGGAACCCTCGCTGTGTAAACCCGCTTGTTTATGCCTGTTGTGTCTGAATAAATCATGTGATGTGTGAACAGAGAGGAGAGATGAAAATATAACAGAAGACAAATCACCCGACACATTTCTGATTTGCTCTTTTATTTGAATAACGACGCCGACTTTTGGTGGGAAAACGCAGCGGAATTACAGATTGCTGTGCAGCTTCGTCCCCAGTTGTGGTGGAGCCTGTTGTGTTTGGTTGATCTCCTCTTTGATTGGATAATGACACGCTGAGCTGCAACCAGAGATACAGATGAACAAAGCAACATGTCACTCTCTGTGTGCACCAGCAATCATCCCTCCATGCTGGCAGCCTGCTGATGACCTTTGTGATGTGTATATATACATATAATACACATACGCACACAAACACATCAAGAACAATGTATAAATATGATATACGTTTCCTTTTTGACTTCTACTTCTGACTGCGCTCGTACCACCAGATACAATCCTCTTATTTGCATCCCTTTGTTTGTGAATACGTCATTAAATTAAGTCCAACTTTATGTGTACAGCACATTTAAAAACAACCACAGACGAACAAAGTGCTGAACAATGATGAGAAGCAAATGAATCCAAAGCAAACGCACAATGTGCACACGTTAGTGACGTGAACGCAGCACAACGGGAAGGAAGTCTATTCCTTTTTATAAGAATGAGTTCTGCTGGATGAGGTGGCACCAACACATTTAAACCTTTTCAATCAAGTCTTAAAATCAAATGCTGACAACAGACGGGTAGATGTGATGCCGTTTGCTTCTCCCGGTGATCGCGGCTAAAATCAACCCAACCGACCGGGCTGGTTCATCCAGCAGTCCGAGCTAAAGCTACGGAAAACAATGCACCGAGATGAAGTCGTTTGTTATCCAAGTAATCATGAATGAGGACGTTTTAAGACCATGAAGCTCACGCGTGGGAGGAGTGTGTCAAACAAACAGCGAGCCTTTCAGCTCAGACACCGCTGTCTCTTCTGTTTTTCCTAAACCTAACAAAGTATTTCACCATCTTTTCCTAAATCTAACTCAGCATTTCACCATCTTTGTCTTAACACAACTACGTAGTTTTGTTGCCAAAACGCAACTGAGTTTCCTGTGAAGACGGAAGTTTATTTTGAAAAGACTGAACGTAACGAGCAGAAATTGACACGTGTTGCTGGACTCTCGAAGGAAAACGTTCGAAAAAATGAGTAACTTTGTGTGTGATATACAAACTGTTGTGTGATCATAGAGTGAATATGTACTGTCTTGTAATTCTGTTTTCATACTACAGTGTTCATCTTAGTTAACAGAGACCTTATTCTATGTTTCCTGCCCAACTACAGATATAATAATAATAACACATTTATTTTGTATAGCGCTTTAAAAGGTCCTCAAAGGCACTTTACGTGGCACAAACAGAACCAATAACAGCAATAACAAAATGAAAAAGGCAGATAGATGACGATATACAAGTAAGAAACAACTAAAACGTATCATCACAGGTTAAACGCGTATTAATGAGCTCATAGCTATAACTCTGGCTGTGCACTGTAACCCGTCCAAGAAATCAATAAATAGATAAAGATCACAACCTAAGCGTGCACCTGTTTCTTGCACACACATCCAGCGCAACGGTAGCTGGCGCAGCTGCAGCGGGGAGCCATCAGCGGCCATGTCTTCGTGCGTTTGATCCTTTCTGCCTCGGAGCTTTGCTGCCGCAGGAGGAAGAAAAAACAGCAAAACTGAGCTAATGTGCGTCTTTGTCCTCCATGGGAGGGGAGGGCCTTTCTTCTCCACAAGTACAAATCGCAAGACTTTGGCCGCATTCTTTGGGGACAGAGGGAGGCAATGGCGGAGAGAAAGATCCCAATCAGACATTGATCTGAACCAAACTAATCCCCCATTGGTGCCAACGTGACCTCAAAGAATCGGCTTAGAGAAGCTCGGTTAAACTGGACACGGTTTTTAGGGTGGGCGCAGCCACCCACAGACATTAGTAGGAGAGAATTAAGACGCATACATTCATAACACTTTTCATTACGGCGGATCTGTGGCCCTCACACGGCGGATAAGCCCCCGTGGGCCTGACCGGGTGAAACCAGCTACTTTATCTGTTTGATCGGTTTTTCAGTGTTGACGGTTTGTTTTTTATCCCAAATATGGAAATGAAGTTGGTCTTTGGGGCTCATGTGCTGTGGACTGCACACGGTGGATTCTGAAACATAGAAATATATAAATAGATTTATTTTCAACAAGGCAACTTATCCTCATATAACACTTCGTATGATATCTTACACAAAAGTTACTCCTCATTGTTCGTGCATTTTCCTACAAAGTCCAGCAACACGCGTCGAACTACTTACTTAGTTGAGTTCAGGCAACAAAACTGCTTCGTCAGGTTCAGGAGAAGATGGTTGTTTGGGTGGAAATAACTACAGAAGTGCTTTTACTGAAGAAGTACGCAAGTTACGTTACAAATAAATCAATTCTCGACTTCTCGTTTCACATGAGGAACGAGCAGCGGCCTCGTGGGTTTGTTGGTTGTTTTGTGGTTTTTATATTTACTCGTTCACGATTATGTAAAATTAGATACAAAATGTTTTTGTGGTATATTTACAAATGATGCATTTTTTTTTGTAGGTAAAGCTACAAACGCTGGATGGGAAAGGGCTGAGTAAATACGCCGGACATTTGGTCGTGAGCGTCTGGTCGTAGTTTGTGCAGCGTGTCCCGCTGCGCTGCCACGAGTCTGTCCGTCGATTCAGCATGTTGAGAAATCACTGAGCAGAAGAAGTGAAGATAGAAGTCTATGAGAACATGACTCTACTTCTCTCTTGATTTATTACCTCAGTAAACATTGTAAACATGAGTTTATGGTCTCAATCTCTAGTTTCAAGTCTTCTTCAATACAGCATGATGTTCATTTAGTACATTATGGTCCATTTAGAGTCAAACAGACCATAAAGCAGGGGATGCTTTAGGGCGGGACTACAGTGATTGACAGGTCTCTACCAGAGACGTTTACGGTGTCTCTACGTCACTCCTCAGTCCAGATATGGTCACTTCTGTTTATTGGCTGCAAAAATAAATAAATAGCAACAGTGACAGCAACAGAGTATAAGATCACATACGATGTGGTTTCCTGGTATATCTGCGAATCACAGCGCATTATATTTGGAACACTACGAGCACTGCATGAGAACAGCCGGTCCTCTGATGTGTGAAGTCTAACTTTGAACTGAGAAAACAATAAAAACCCGCGAGCAGCACGAAGAGAACGCCGTCTACGAAGACGGAACTAAGAGTTCTGCATCCGAGTGTCACATGAGCTTCTTCTTGGCTGCAACTAACATCTTCACTTCTGCTTGTGATTAGAGAGCGTGAACCCCGACAGCTATAATCTCTAGTCTGTGCCCGCCTGTCTGTCTCTGACTGTAGGAGGTTAGTGCGTGAATGGATGAGAGAGGGGGGCTTTGTTTTAGGGGGGGGGGGGGGGGGGCTGTTATATGCTCGTCTGAGAATAACGTACAATAAAGATGTAGATCTGTGTTGTGGCCGTGCTGGCTTACAGGCCTATCTGAAGACTATTTTGGGTAAAAAGGCTTTTGTTAGAGAGCTTTATCCCGTCGTAGAGGCGTAAAATAAAAATCCAACCGCAGTAAGGAAAAGAAACCATATCCTGTGATTTATACGAGCAGCAATGCGGCCTCGATCCTGCACCGCCACTTCCAGGGATCAACGGCTAAACCAACAGCCAGTAAGAGGCATTTTTTGGGGGTTGCTGGCAGCGGGCCAGCGCCCCGAAAGAGAGGCTCCCATTATGAAGCCAGATCCTCCCATTAAACAGCTCCACAAAGACATCACACAGACAGAGCCAGCGCCTCACACATGAGAGCTCGGAGATGCATTCATTTCTGACGCCGTCGCCGTCGTGTGACACGTTCTCTCTGTAATTACAGACACGGTCCAAAAAACACTCGTGTTTATAAATAACAATGGGAACACGTTTCGTTCTGTCTCTGACTGTGGATGAACTATGATCGTATTGCATGTGGAAAAAGAAATATGTGAGATTTTTGTTTTGTTTTCTTCCAGTTTTTCAAGCAATTCACTTTGACAATTATGTAAACTTTGACTCGAGCCAGGGAGGCCGTCTGTTTACTGTTTAGTCTGCTCCAGTGTCCTGTCTACTGCTGGAGGTGTGTGTGTGTGTGTGTGTGTGTGTGTGTGTGTGTGCTCGTACTGCCCTCTGTGTGAGGACCACTGTGAGCTTCAGACCTGCAGAGTGAGGACAGTTTTGTCTCATTCAGCGTTTCGTAGCTCTACCAAGAAAAGTAATGCGCCTTAATGCGTCGATATCCACGAAATCATTGAGTGTGTCATCCACGTAATGATGAAAGGAAGGAAAGTATGAAGAATGCAACGGTCCACACCGGGTGGACGGGTCCAACAACCAGCGGTCGTTCAGCCTTCTCGCTTTGTGTGAAACGAGAAGTCAACGTTGATTTAATTGTCACGTAACTTGCGTACTTCAGTAACGGATATTCTGAAGTTATTTGAACCCAAATCACGATCTTTTTCTAAACCTAACTAACTAACTAACTATTTTTGAAAACGTGTTGCTGGACTTTTGTCAGAAAAACGTTCAGAAAAATAAAACGATGCTTCAGGAGAAGAACGAGACGACGAGCTCAGCTGACGGTTGGTCCGTGTTGGTCTGGGAGACGTAGTGTATGTGTTTTATGTCTGAAAACCGACAGTATGAGACCCAACAAATCAAGAAGTGTGTGTGTGTGTGTGTGTCCAGCAGACACATCAAAACAAGAGCAACCCCATCCACTCAACACACACACACACACACACACACTTCATACACTGGAGCTCGGAGACATGTAAACCCCCGTTATGTCACACTGGCCGTCATGGTCACACGCTTCTCTCGTGTGAGAAAGAGTAAAAAGGTGCTGATGTGTTGGCGAGGCTGATGTTCAGGTCACTTGTAGGTGAATCCCGTCGTGTGTTGACCGACGCTGAGCTGATCAACTTTAATGAAGCTACATTTAAAAACTGTATTTTAGTGTTGGTTCTGTTGCTCCCTGAGGACTAAAGTGGTCATGAGTCCTTTTAGAAAACCTCATCTTACTGAAGCAGGGTCTGACAGTCTGCCCCTCTCAGTCCTGGTTCTGGTTCTCCCGTGCCTGGAGGAGGAGGAGGGAGGAGGAGAGCTCAGCTCCCGGCAGCAGCATCGTCTCCTCCTCCCTCCGGAGCTCCGACTGCAGGTCCAAGGCTGCAGGTGAAGCGGATCTGGGTCTGTCCACGGTGGACCGGTCTCTGCTGGAGGATCTGGGTCTGTCCACGGTGGACCGGTCTCTGCTGGAGGATCTGGGTCTGTCCACGGTGGACCGGTCTCTGCTGGAGGATCTGGGTCTGTCCACGGTGGACCGGTCTCTGCTGGAGGATCTGGGTCTGTCCACGGTGGACCGGTCTCAGCTGGAGGATCTGGGTCTGTCCACGGTGGACCGGTCAGCTGGAGGATCTGGGTCTGTCCACGGTGGACCGGTCTCAGCTGGAGGATCTGGGTCTGTCCACGGTGGACCGGTCTCTGCTGGAGGATCTGGGTCTGTCCACGGTGGACCGGTCTCTGCTGGAGGATCTGGGTCTGTTCACGGTGGACCGGTCTCAGCTGGAGGATCTGGGTCTGTCCACGGTGGACCGGTCTCTGCTGGAGGATCTGGGTCTGTCCACGGTGGACCGGTCTCAGCTGGAGGATCTGGGTCTGTCCACGGTGGACCGGTCTCTGCTGGAGGATCTGGGTCTGTCCACGGTGGACCGGTCTCTGCTGGAGTCTGAGCTGAAGGAGGTTCTGGTAAACCTGCATGAGTTCATCTGATTTCACCAGAATCTGACCCGGTGGCTCCGATGAAGAGCTTTAAGAATAACTCTATAGAAATAGACCATCTTCTCTCCGATGGTCTCTTTACTGATGGAGGTCTGATAGAGGATCAGGACTACACTGAGACTGGTTCATGACCAGTTCCTCACAGTAACTTTAATTTATCAGTTTTAATGAATCAAAGCGGCTCCAGAGCAGAACACGTCAACAGTGACGGTCTTGAAGCGGATCGATCCTCGCTGCTGGTTCAGGATCAACGTCTGGGAGCCGAGCGTTGATCTCGATGGGCAGAGAGAAGTCGTCTCACACTCTCGAGGTGAATGAGGCGCTTTACAAAAAGCACGCCGCTCTCAGCTCCTCCAGAGAAACAGATGCACTCGAGACTATTCTTAAGACGCCTCGAAGCGTCTCCTCACAGGAGACAACGGTGGAAGAGCACCAATTACAGCGAGAGCTCATTCAGGATCAACAGAGTCCCGTAGAGATGCAAACCACGAGTCCACCCGGCGTGTGCAGCACAGAGAGGATTACCAATATTACATTCCTGTTGTTGTGGGCTTTGATCAACCTTTAATGCCACCGTTTGTTTTTGGATATTTATATTTTAAATGTTTGAGTTTTGTCATCTTCCTTCATGTGTTTGTCTGTAAGAGGCTCGTCTCTTCTCTGCTCCTCCAGCTCTACTTGAAAAGACAAACACTGCCCTCTATCTCCGTCACGTGGAACCACAGGAATATGATTACCTCGAAAACAATATGATGTTTGTCCTGCAGTTATGAGTTATGTGTTATTGTCGTGTTTTTGTTGTCGTTTACGGCCGACAGACTGAAGCTGCGAGGCTTCTGTTGAGTCAGTGGATCGATTAATTGTTTCTCAGAGGGCAACCGGTAGAATTTCATTTACCAGTCCAATGACAATGTGATGTCTTTTTTTAACCTGGGGGGGGGGGGGGGGCGGGGGAGGGAGTCACACCAAAAAAAACAAGCATTGTGATATTGTCAGCGCTGTCTCACTACTTTTATGAGTGAGGTTTTGTTAGCAAACCAAACCTTTCTGAGTCTTCTGGAAACAAAACATTTGACATTCCTCCACGAGGCAGAAGGGAGGACGGGAGGATGTGACTGTTGCCTTAAGTTTACCAAAACAAAAGTAGAAGACAGGCCTTCAAAGTAAAAGTTACAGCTTTCTGTTGATGCTGCTTTAGTGGCAACTGGTGAACTTTCTATAAGCGGTATTAAATATGAATAGAAGTAAAAACAAAACAAAGTATTCAATGCTACTCTGATGATTTAAGATGAGTAATTATATTCATATCACTTCATGTATTCCCTTATTTACATTATTCCAGATTGTGTATGTTTTTTTGTTTCAGTCAGGAATACTAAACCATGTGTTTATCAGTTCCTCTCCCCGTGTTACCTTGATTTACAATAGTCAAGACATAAGATACGTCAAAAGTTCGTCCTAAAACACTATTCATGATTATCTAAAGGGCTTATTGTTAAAGATGCTTTACTGATGCACTTCCAATGTAGCCTAGTGATGGGAACTTAATCCACAGTCCTCTCTCTCTCTGCAAAAATATATTCTAAAGTTTTAAGCTTTCATCCAAATCAAGTGCTGTTCTTCCAAAGTCACAGCCTCTTTCGTACAAAGTTCTTCTCACTAACCGTCTTCTGCAGCTCAGCAGAGAAACACTGTTGTAGAATGACATGGAGGGAAGATACACACTTTATTTACCTCACACTCTGAACCCTCAGATTATTTTCAGATCAGTTTTAAAGTTAAAGTTGACGCATCTTGAAAAACCGTTTTTATCTTTCACAAACATGTTGGTATCTGGAGTGTCTACCAACCCACAGCCTGTGAAATAAGACGACCAGCTGAGAGCGAACTTTGCAAAGGCGCAACATGTTTTTCAGAAGGGTCTCTTAAAGAGACAGGCGCTAAAACGGAGCGTTTCAGACAGACGGTGAATACAGGAGACTTCAGACAAACATAAACGTTTTTTTAAACATTACAGCATGTAGTAGAAACCCTAAACACAAGTATGAACCTGAAAAGGAGCATGATGTGTCCCCTTTAAAGTGGGAATCCAACATAAGACAGATATCATTTTCCAAAACTTGTTCGGTACCTCGTACATCAACGTATCCTCATACAACGGTTCATATCCTCATTTTTCCTGCATTTTCCTCGAAAAGTCCAGCAACACGTGTCAATTCACGGCCTGCGGCCGCTGCCTGGTGTCCCCAGTGACGGTGCTGATGTGACCGGGGAGGCTCCTGTGGAGGTGACCGTGGGAGGTGACCATGGAGGCTCCTGTGGAGGCTCCTGTGGAGGCTCCTGTGGGAGGTGACCGTGGAGGCTCCTGTGGGAGGTGACCGTGGAGGCTCTGTGGAGGTGACCGTGGAGGCTCCTGTGGGAGGTGACCGTGGAGGCGCCTGTGGGAGGTGACCGTGGAGGCGCCTGTGGGAGGTGACCGTGGAGACTCCTGTGGGAGGTGACCATGGAGGCTCCTGTTGGAGGCTCCTGTGGAGGCTCCTGTGGGAGGTGACCGTGGAGGCGCCTGTGGGAGGTGACCGTGGAGGCTCCTGTGGGAGGTGACCGTGGAGGCTCTGTGGAGGTGACCGTGGAGGCTCCTGTGGGAGGTGACCGTGGAGGCGCCTGTGGGAGGTGACCGTGGAGGCGCCTGTGGGAGGTGACCGTGGAGGCGCCTGTGGGAGGTGACCGTGGAGGCTCCTGTGGGAGGCTCTGTGGAGGCTCTGTGGAGGTGACCGTGGAGGCTCCTGTGGGAGGTGACCGTGGAGGCGCCTGTGGGAGGTGACTGTGGAGGCTCCTGTGGGAGGTGACCGTGGAGGCTCTGTGGAGGTGACCGTGGAGGCTCCTGTGGGAGGTGACCGTGGAGGCGCCTGTGGGAGGTGACCGTGGAGGCTCCTGTGGGAGGTGACCGTGGAGGCTCCTGTGGGAGGTGACTGTGGAGGTGACCGTGGAGGCGCCTGTGGGAGGTGACCGTGGAGGCGCCTGTGGGAGGTGACCGTGGAGGCGCCTGTGGGAGGTGACCGTGGAGGCGCCTGTGGGAGGTGACCGTGGAGGCGCCTGTGGGAGGTGACCGTGGAGGCGCCTGTGGGAGGTGACCGTGGAGGCGCCTGTTGGAGGTGACTGTGGGAGGTGACCGTGGAGGCTCCTGTGGGAGGTGACCGTGGAGGCGCCTGTGGGAGGTGACTGTGGAGGTGACCGTGGAGGCGCCTGTGGGAGGTGACCGTGGAGGCTCTGTGGGAGGTGACCGTGGAGGCGCCTGTGGGAGGTGACCGTGGAGGCGCCTGTGGGAGGTGACCGTGGAGGCGCCTGTGGGAGGTGACCGTGGAGGCGCCTGTTGGAGGTGACTGTGGGAGGTGACCATGGAGGCGCCTGTGGGAGGTGACCGTGGAGGCGCCTGTTGGAGGTGACTGTGGGAGGTGACCGTGGAGGCGCCTGTTGGAGGTGACTGTGGGAGGTGACCGTGGAGGCTCTGTGGGAGGTGACCGTGGAGGCTCTGTGGGAGGTGACCGTGGAGGCGCCTGTGGGAGGTGACCGTGGAGGCTCCTGTGGGAGGTGACCGTGGAGGCGCCTGTGGGAGGTGACCGTGGAGGCTCCTGTGGGAGGTGACCGTGGAGGCTCCTGTGGGAGGTGACCGTGGAGGCGCCTGTGGGAGGTGACCGTGGAGGCTCCTGTGGGAGGTGACTGTGGAGGTGACCGTGGAGGCTCCTGTTGGAGGTGACCGTGGAGGCTCCTGTGGGAGGTGACTGTGGAGGCTCCTGTGGGAGGTGACTGTGGAGGCTCCTGTGGGAGGTGACTGTGGAGGTGACCGTGGAGGCTCCTGTTGGAGGTGACCGTGGAGGCTCCTGTGGGAGGTGACTGTGGAGGTGACCGTGGAGGCTCCTGTTGGAGGTGACCGTGGAGGCTCCTGTGGGAGGTGACTGTGGAGGTGACCGTGGAGACTCCTGTGGGAGGTGACCGTGGAGGTGACCGTGGAGGCTCCTGTGGGAGGTGACTGTGGAGGCTCCTGTTGGAGGTGACCGTGGAGGCTCCTGTGGGAGGTGACTGTGGAGGTGACCGTGGAGGCTCCTGTGGGAGGTGACTGTGGAGGCTCCTGTGGGAGGTGACTGTGGAGGCTCCTGTGGGAGGTGACCGTGGAGGCTCCTGTGGGAGGTGACTGTGGAGGCTCCTGTGGGAGATGACCGGGGAGGCTCCTGTGGGAGGTGACTGTGGAGGTGACCGTGGAGGCTCCTGTGGGAGGTGACTGTGGAGGCTCCTGTGGGAGGTGACCGTGGAGGCTCCTGTGGGAGGTGACTGTGGAGGCTCCTGTGGGAGGTGACCGGGGAGGCTCCTGTGGGAGGTGACTGTGGAGGCTCCTGTGGGAGGTGACCGTGGAGGCTCCTGTGGGAGGTGACTGTGGAGGCTCCTGTGGGAGGTGACCGGGGAGGCTCCTGTGGGAGGTGACTGTGGAGGCTCCTGTGGGAGGTGACCGTGGAGGCTCCTGTGGGAGGTGACTGTGGAGGCTCCTGTGGAGGTGACCGTGGAGGCTCCTGTGGGAGGTGACCGTGGAGGCTCCTGTGGGAGGTGACTGTGGAGGCTCCTGTGGGAGATGACCGGGGAGGCTCCTGTGGGAGGTGACTGTGGAGGTGACCGTGGAGGCTCCTGTGGGAGGTGACTGTGGAGGCTCCTGTGGGAGGTGACCGGGGAGGCTCCTGTGGGAGGTGACTGTGGAGGCTCCTGTGGGAGGTGACCGGGGATGCTCCTGTGGGAGGTGACCTGCTACAGGAGATGGTGAGCAGCTACAAATGACAATGACCTCCGCTGCTCTCTGAATAATGTCCGTCACGTCTCGGATCGGCCTGACCTGCCGTTTCGCCCGCAGTGAGATTAAAACCATCACTCCAGTCGGTGATGACGCCTTCACACCTATTTCTTTTTTCTTTCTTTTATGTGCAGAAGATGGAAAAGTTTGATCTGTCAATAAAAGATGATCAAGTTATAAAACTCCACTAAAAGTGGTTTTATTTTGCTTGTTTTTATTTGTTTTATTGCGAGACAAAAGACAAAACGAGACAAAACGACACAAGGGAGACGAAAACGGTAAATACAGGACACTAGTGTGTGTGTGTGTGTGTATGTGTGTGTGTGTGTGTGTGTGTGAGTGTGTGTGTGTGTGTTATTGTGTGCCCTTCACACAATCAGTCTGGGACAAAGTCGATAAGTTGGATTCGTTCGAGGAGGACGCGAACATATCGACTTCAAGACGAGGGAACAGGAAGTGTAAAAACGCTGACTCATTGCCTGGTGTTAGGACTCATTCCTGCAGCTCACTCTGTTAGTTCTACAGGTGAAGATCCAGGGATCTACATGTAACATTTATTACAGTAAAACACCGTCAGAGCTCCACCTCAGCTGGCTCCATGTGGGAGGTCGGCTTAGTAACATAACTCCACCTCCACTCAGTGAGAAGGAGGTGGGCCAAGATAAGAGGGTCTAATGGACTCATGCTGGGAGTTTAGCATGGTTCGATGGAGGGCTAGTATCACAGACCCTGTGTTTACTCACTCTTTATAGAGGGATGTGTTTATATGTATGTGTATATATGTATATGTGGGTATGTATATATAAATACATGGGTATATGTGTATATACATTCGTTGTGTCTTGTCTTCTTTGAGCCCTCCCATCTCCTCCCTCCTCCGTTGAACGAGGTGCTGCTGATGCTCTGTCCTTGAGTTGTTCTCTGCCTCCTGGTTTTGTAAACTAACCCTTCCTTTAGCCTCTGTGGGTTAGGGGTCAAAGGTCGGGAGGACCGGTCTGTTGGTACGACCTCCCGTAAACACGGTCGCTTCCACCGCCGCCGCCGTGAATCACTCAGCCTCCCGAACCCCTCTGGACGCACATCGAACGAGTCTGCTAGCGAGCATCACAATCTGCTGCTCAAAGAGAACAGTGTATTCAGAACAGCGTCGCGTTAGCCCGCAGTGTTCTCTGGTTTGTGTGTGACCTGTTTCCCTCCATGTCCTGCATTCCAAACATGCAGGAGTTTATGGCTGTCGGTGTCGGCGGTGGGGGAAAAAGCCAGAATCCAGGCTGTTGTCTGCTGAAGTCATTAGGGTTCTGTGACGGACAGCCTCTGAAATGTTTTACTGTTAACGACCCGGGGCCCAGGAACTCCCGCCCTCTCCCATGTGCACCCCCCACAGCCAAGTTCCCTACACACACACACACACACACACACACACACACAATCTACACCCCGAGAGGTACTTAGTCCGCCGACTGCACACCCGTTCTTTTCATTGCATAAGTTGACATGAAACACAACTCGGAGCACAACACATCAGGTATTTCAGCCCACACATGGCACACATATGCCTCATATGAAGTCAGTAATGCATTTTGCAGTTGTCAGCACCCCCCGAAACCCCCAAATCTCCAACCCATTCTGTATCACCTCCCCCCTCGACTGTACAGCATCTCAACCAGAACAGACTTCAGACCCCCCCAGAGACCGGGTTTGATTAACGTGTAGATCTGTTTACAGTTCGTACACAAGGATGACGTACGGAAGTTTGTAAACGGAAGTACGGCGGAGTGCAGTAGCTTGTTAAGTTGTGTAAGAACATTAACCACCAAACATGGAGAACGCAACCTAAAGAAACTTTACAGATCTGTGTGTTGTTAGAGAGTAGAATACGTCAGCACGTGTCCAGATACAAACATGTGTTAGGAGGAGAAACCCAGCGTGTAACGTTACACCAGAGAGACATTATGAGCTACAAGTCACTCGATGATTAAACTGGTGACTTGCGACGGCAACAGAGCATGTAAGTGTCCTCGTAAAAGCCTTTAGTCTGTTTTTAATACAGACTCATTTGTGTTTATTATCTACGTCAACCATTAAGCTACTACGAGCAACCACGGACGCATTCGACTGAAAGTCACCAGATAACTCGGTCACTAGTAAAACTGAAACACCTGTGAAACGTTCGCCATCTTGTCTGAATTCTGCAGAACTCGTGTCCACTGTTGGAATATCGATTCTGATGACCCAACGTGCAACAACCCGACGTTTCGATGCTGCTAGCAGTTTTAATTCTTGCTAACGCCCAAACAAATGCCACATCCGTTGACGGCATGCGCACATATATTATGTTGCCATCGTCTGGTGTAAAGGTCTCTGTGGGGGACACAGAGGTCGCCTCTCGGACAACAGAAAACGAATGTTGTGCTCATCTGCCGACTGACCGGCGGGAAAATCCGTCATCGCGGCCCTGACGTTAAGCACTTTCACAGAGGTGTTTGCCAACCGCTAATCCTTTGGCCACGCCGGAGGGGGGGGGGGGGGGGGGGGCTGTGACAGCTCCATGTAAACACTCACATACACAAAGGCTGTGTAAAAGCCTCCTAATTAAACCTTTACAGTGTTGTCACGCAGCAGGAAACAGAGACAACATCCAGCGGTGGAGTTTCAGAATCGCTGCTTGTGTGAATCTTGCGTTTCATTGATCAGAAGATCATGAAAACATCCGACAGTGAGCCGGACTTTACTTTCACTGAAGCAGCAGATCTTCTTCCTGCGTAAAACGTCAAAGCATTTAGTCCAACGTGACTGAGCAGTTTGAGGTGAGAGAGTTTCTAACTGATGTATCTCGTGTGAAACGCTGCACAGTGTCAGAAAACGCTGTTTATTCCTTTCTGAGTCCTGATCCGAGGCATTCTTTAGGAGAGGTGTCATGGCGGCGGCTCTGGCGTTGATGATGCTCAACAGACTCCAGATGTTGGAGGAGGGCAGAGGACAAGAGTGCAAGAGGCCTGACAGAGAGAGAACCAGGAGGGGAAAGCAAGCGAGAGACGCTGCCGTGGCCCCACAGGACCCCCCCCCCCCACACACACACACACACACACAGGGGGGACGCGACTAACCGCCGGGTCACATCCGTCTCCTTCTTTCAACATAAAGTCATTCCTCTCTTCCTCCCGCGACACTTTCCTGTCAGCAGTCCTCACAACCAGACCTCCTCTCTCCTCAATATCTGCTAAATTTACTGTTTCCGTTGCCAAATCTGTCCTAATCTGCTGCTTTTATTCCACGTTTCATCCCCTTTCTTTCCTGCGGCCTTCTCTCTGTGCTCGTGAGCAAACATCTTTTACAGTGAAGCCTCTGTCTGCGCTGACACAGAGGGATATATTTACCGGAAACTTGAATGCAAATGAATGCAGGGCTCTCTCGCTCAAAGAGCCGGCTTGTTTTCCCTGACGGAGCAGACGAGGAGGAATCTGCAGTTTCCATCAATCGAATGCTAAAAAACAACACGCACGACATTACTGCGACATCTATGTCGAAGCTCTTAACTCAGCAGAACAGTTCAGTTTGCAAGGACGTGTGTGAGCGTTCTGCATTTGTTACATTCATGTAGAAGTGAGTTAAATATGGTGAGATAAAGTGCTGGTATTTGAGGGATACGTGGATTTTTTTCCATTAAAGGGATTTATCTTGGGGCTTGAATATGTAGGGGCACACACACACTCACACACTCACACACACACACACACACACACACTCAAATAGACAGAGTGCTGCAGGAAATCTGTGCTACACTGCCATCTACAGAAACACACAGCTGTGTCCTGCAGCATCACATAGGACAGTATTTGTCCCTCACCCAGCGTACGTCTTATTTTATGCTGGTTCCAGTTTATAAATGTGGAACTTAATTTGAATAATTAGTTCAAAGTCATTTCATGAAATGTTAAACCGTAAAACTGACTGAGGTACACCAGTTCAATGATCTTGAGATTTTAAGTTGAATAAACAACTGTTCGTCATTTTAGCTTTCTATTTTCATTTCATTTGACTCAGAGGACTTACAGCTGTGTGTGCAGTTAGAGACACTTTCACACCAGAGTTCATGTAAATAACGCCTCATTAAGCTGCTCCCACCAAACAGAAACCACCGTGACTTAATGTAGTAAAGACACAACAATCTTCAATCATCTATGTTTTTCTTCAAACTATAAAAAGACTGGTCTCTGGAGGGTTTTGTCTCTCACCAATGCATGCTGGGAAGCATGCTAATACGCTGATCACGTCTCTTTAGAAACTTAATTTTATGAGTTGAATGAACTCTCAACTGTACATTTATTCAACTCATTTCAAGTCAAAAGATATAAAAATAACAAGTTGAATAAACTTGAATTAGGTTGATTATAAAAGACGAGTTGATTCCACTAGATTCCTGTGTGTTTCACAGTGTGCAGTATTTGTGCAACACGATCTCTCTCTCAACTCGTCAAACACTGCAGCTCGGTCACTGGCTCCATGCTTCAACCTGTGACGCTCTACGGCAGTTTTTTTATGTGTCAATTTGCGCCGTGTTGCATGCATACAATGTCTTTTCAAAATAAACTTCCGTGTTTACAGGAAACCACTTAGGTGAGGGTTTAGGAACGGATCGTGGTTTACACTGTTCGGTAGGTAAGTAGGCTACGTTACAAACGTGCCGTAAGTTAAGGAACGTTATGTTATGTTAAACTATTTAGTTTGTACTATTTCATATGATTATACTTAAACACTTCTTGTGTGAGCTACATAACATCCGGGTGCTAATTTCGACACGCAGAACGGCAAAAAGTTTAAATTCAAAATGGCCGTTACCGGTATTCTCTGGCGGCTTCACCTAATTCTACCGTCCTGCTCTCGGCCACTAGAATAATACCTGGTGTTCCACCTACCGTCAGCCACGACTACGTCCACGTAGAGCGGCAGAGTTTGCTGCGTAAGGCCTCTCGCCGAGCTGCCGTATTTGACAAGTTGAGAGTGAAAAACGAGCATGCGCACATGTACTCACCCGTGCCTGCACACTGAGACTCTGATTGACGGCAGCTTTCAGACACCGAGCTGCTCATGAAATCCGCGGTCTCGTGACCTGCAGTGTGGAGCTGGAAAGTGCCTGATTGAACACATCTTCCCTCCGCGAATCCGCACCTGATTACAGAGCCGGCGTCCGCTGACCCTGCCTCGGAGGAAGTCACGCCGGCCCATTGTGGCTAAAAGACTTCAATCAGAGCCGAGAGCCGGAGCTGTAATGACTTCCATCACACGGGGGAAATTGGAGCACTCTGTGACGTGTAGAAACCCACTCAGTGGTAACCAGGCGTTCAGACAGGCAGGTGTGCACGGAGCAGATTGAAAGTACAAGCACGTTCGCAACCATTTCTCTTCTCCCCTCTTCATTTCTCTTATCAGCACCTCAGCCACAGAAGCAAACGGTGCTCACAGAAAAAGAAAGGCTCACATGGTTTTCATTTCTTCCTCACTGCCCAAACCACTTCCAGTGTTTCAGAGGACCACAGATGCATCACTGCAGACCATCCTGTCTAAAAATCAAGAGATAAAGCTTCCAAGCTATTCAGTCAATGTATTGATTAACTGATAATCAGCGATTATATGCAAATCTTTCACCAAGAGTTTAAAACCTGCAAATTCATGTTTTGATGATGGGTTCTAGTGTGCATGGATACACAACAATACCAGACCTTCTGTCGTTGCCTTTTAATGATCTCAGTCATATGACCAGAACGCCTCAGATGGTTTAAGCTTGTTTGAAATGTCCCCTCTAAATAAATGTCCCACTGCTGCACCACAACAGCGAGAGATGGCTCAGAGACACAATCCCCAGTCGGCTGAGCCGCCGTGTGTTGGTGGCCAGAGGAGAATGTTTACGGTCACGGTAAACCATCGATGGTCATGTATGCAATCATCAAAAGATACGACGGGCTCGCTAAGGAAGTTTTGAGTTCCTGCGGAGCTCCAGTCCAGATGTTCAGAGAGTGGGAGGAGGTGGAAAGACAAATATTAGTCGACTGGAAAGCTCCGAGGAGCCGGGCTCCGGTTTCGAAAAACATCAACAACAAAAGACGGAACACAAAAATTTTGGAGAGAAGAAGAAGGGAACCGAACGCTTGATTCAAAAGAAAAAGAAACTTTGTGTTGGAGCATCTTAGTCACTCAGTTGAGATTCTTTGTTCAAATATATAAACTGCAAAACTCCATCTCAACACGGGTGTTTACATCTCTACATATTCATGCAGAGGGAACACAAATTACAAAGCATCATTTGTGTTGGGAAAACATCAAATGGAAATCATAAATATAGTTAGATCGCTTCCCGGAGGCCGTCTATGTTAAAGTAATAACAGGTTTAATGGTGTATTTATGTATGCATATATACGTGAATATATATATATATTTATATATGTACATGTGTATATGTATGTATGTGGTTATTTCGTCACGCTAATGTCTTGCAGCTACTGATGAGAACTTTCATTTTCTGTTGATTTTGTTGGTTTTAGTGGTCGTGTCTCTGAGCACCAGAGTCCCTTTAGGAAACCTCTCATTACTGCAGCAGGTCTGACAGTCTGCTCCTCTCAGTCCTGGTTCTCCCGTGCATCCCTTCCCTCCAGCGGGTCCAGCAATACGTCCTGGGTCTCCAGCAGCGTGGTGTCGGTGTTGACTCCCGGAGAGGAGAAGCTCTGCCTCTGGAGCTCCGACTGCAGGTCCAAGGCTGCAGGTGAAGCCGGATCTGGGTCTGTCCACGGTGGACCGGTCTCTGCTGGAGGATCTGGGTCTGTCCACGGTGGACCGGTCTCTACTGGAGGATCTGGGTCTGTCCACGGTGGACCGGTCTCTGCTGGAGGATCTGGGTCTGTCCACGGTGGACCGGTCTCTGCTGGAGTCTGAGCTGAAGGAGGTTCTGGTGAACCTGCATGAGTTCATCTGGTTTCACCAGAATCTGACCCGGTGGCTCCGATGACGAGCATCAAGAATAACTCTATAGAAACAGACCATCTTCTCTCTGATGGTCTCGTTTACTGATGGAGGTCTGACAGAGGATCAGGACTAAACTGAGACTGGTTCATATAGAGGACCAGGACTACACTGAGACTGTTCATCACCAGTTAAAAGTTCCTCACAGTAACTTTTAGTCAGAAACACCACGGAGAAAGAAGGGCGGGCAGTGAAAGAAGCTTCTTCTCCTTAACCCGGCGGTTCATCATAAACTCTATGAACCGTTATGTTTATGCATGTGTTCATCTGCACGTGAGTCGATGTGTTGATGCACGAGGTCGAGAGCTTTGGGTCGGTCCAGTTCACCCTTGACACCACAAATGAAGTCAGCATGTATTTCTGTCGTTGCGGCAGATTCTTCCTCCGTGTCATGGTCCCGCTGGTCAGAGTGTTGTTAAAGTTCAGAGGCCAGAGACACCTCAACTCACCCTGGTCATCATCATCACCATCCTCATCATCATCATCATCACCATCCTCATCATCATCATCATCCCAGGGAGGTAGCTAGCTAGTTCTCTCTGCCTCTGGGGCCCAGTTTGAAGGCAGGACTCTGGGTGTTAAGTGACACCGAATTGAATTAGCAAATAAAGTGGACAGGCTGCAGCGGGGTAATTTACCATGTCAGGGCAAATCAAATGATCCCTGAGGTGCAGATGGCAGTGTATCCATTACTACAGCTCAGCTGGTAAACGCAGGCTGCTGTTATCTTTAGAATTGCAATTTCCTCTTTCTGTTCTTTGTGTAGGAGGGAGCGTGTTAAGTAGTGATAATAGAATAATCAGCGGCCGATTGAACAAGACTACTACGGAGGTATTTAAGACACTGGAGCAGAACCTGAGGTTGCCGCCTGGTATTCGGCCGTAAACCAAAGTACTTGACCAATTGAAGTTTTTGACAGGATGCAGGCGCGATGAAAAGTCAATGAATCACAGAATTCATTGCAATTTATCTGAAGGCAGACATGAACGTGTGCAACAGCAAAGTTGTTGAGATGTTTCAGTCTGGACCAAAGTGGTGGACAGACAGACTGACCTCTCCCTCCTTTGAGCCGTGCCTCCAGCTTGCTTAACAACACTGTTATTACAGCTGTTTCAAATCTATCAGTACAGAAAGAGAAGCAGTGAAAGTGCTCCAGGAAATTTCATCTTTTGTGCCCTCTGCAGGTTCTCTTCCTCGAATGATACATCAGCCTCTCGCCCATCCCCTTCCACAAATATTTAGCTTCCCCTGATATGTCTAATAAAACTGTTGATAATGTTTCCCCGGTGTTTCACCTCAAAAGGAAGGACGTAAACTATTTCACAGCGCTGGACGAGAGGAAGCGAGGAGCAACGAGAGAGAGAGATTAAATGTCTGCGTTCACGTTATGTAAATATTTGAGACGTTGCAGATTCTTGGTAACCTTTCCTGTCTGTGAGGAAGATGAACTGTTTCATGTGATGCGTACTCTGCCTCACCTTTTCCAATAAATAGTGTCTCATTTGCTGTCGTTATCTCTGCACTTGTGTGTCTGAAAGCCCAAATCTAAGGCCACATTCAAAAAACGGAAACTCTTTCGGACAGAAATTATCTTTTTCTCTTTTTTTTTAAATGCACATTAAAAAAAATAGAGATAGTCGGGATGAAGGGGAGAGATCTCTGCACTGGTCTCTTCGTCATGAGTCAGGAGAATATATAACATCAAATGTCTACTCATGCACACGTGTCCGCCTCCTTCCCACCGGTGAGAGGCTTACATAAGTGGCACCACTGAATTCATATTTAAAGGGTTGTTTTTTTGGGGGGGGGGGGGGGGGGGGCGCTCCTTGTTGTTTTGATGCCTTGCTCTCTCCTGCGATATTTCAATTGAGCTGTTACGTGGCAGATAAAGAAAGAGCCCTGCGAGCCATTAGTGCAGGAAGCGTGCAGCAGTATGGTCCATGTGATCTGCATTAGGCGCTAACTGGGATGGCTGCTCGTTAATATCAATGTTCCCTTAGATGTGTTTCCAATATCGGTTATTCATCATCAGCCTTGCGTGAGGATTAGACTTGAGTCCGTTCTCATCACTCTGTGTGCTCCTGTAGATGTGGAGCGAGATAGTCCTGAACCTCTGGGGGTCTGTAGCAGTACAACACTCTCAGCACATCACAGAATCAGTTTTCAGGCCACGGCTGGCTGAGCTCGCTCCTCTCTGTCTCTGAAGACCGACAGCAGCCGGGGTGGAGGGAGAGGCTGCTGGCTCCGGCCTCAGCATGAACACGTCATCCTTTGATAACGCAGAGATTCATCTCAGTTAAAAGGTGGATCTGACTGTGTAGGTAGATGTTCCTGTTTCTTTGAGTTATACTGTGCATGCACCGGTGGATGCAGTTTGTGCCTCATGACCTTTACACACCGAGGAGCGCGACGAATAAACAACATGAAAATGCTAAATATTATGTCTAGGGCTTTTATTGTGAAAGGTAAGAACAGAGGGAGTGGATCTGTTGAAACCAGGCGGCAACCTCCGGTTCTACCGAGGGAAGCCGATGCTTCACGTGTTAAAGCTGCATTCTCTCTAGTGTCCACCAGGGGGCGACTCCTCTGGTTGTATAGAAGTCTATGAGAAAATGACTCTACTTCTCTCTTGATTTATTACCTCAGTAAACATTGTAAACATGAGTTTATGGTCTCAATCGCTACAACAACATAAAAAACAAAATGATAATAATAATAATTCCAGAGTTTATGTGAGCATAACTTGGATGAGATATCGAGACTCATTTTTCTACCGAAAGAAGAAGCCATTATTTTTTGTCACATTATGAAAAGTCATATTGGACAGGCCTTGAGAACTGCCTGAGCTAAGGAATCCGTCACGGTGACAGCGAAGTGGTAAATGAGGAAGTGTCGGAGTTTTGTCTCTTTTCATTGACATCATTTCATTCTCTGAGCACGTCAGCCCGCTCGTTGTACCCGGTTATTGTGAGTTACCTGACACCCTCCGGGAGGAAACGAGACTTCTGCCAGGAAATAATCCGTCCAGAAATATTACAGAATCGCCTTATGAACCTTATTATCTCCATCATGTCTTTTTGTATTTGCAGGGTTTTTTTGCAGACAGAACAGCAGTTCATTTCAAGCTTGGTTTATCGCCTGGAATTTCATGCATTAAAAGAAACATAAAAAAAATAATAAGTGTATGTCCATAATTACATTATAATAGAAAGGAGCTGTGGACTGAAGGCCTGTGAACGGAGTTTAACTTGCGGCGGCGTTCTCTTTACTGTGTCTATAAAACATAAGCTTTGTTCCTTCATCAAACACATACCAACAGGACATATGGACGTGCGGCAGCGACGTTTTGCACGCCACCCATAACTCCCATTCACGTGTCACTACTTAGTCCTTTTGTCTCTCTAGTCATGGGCTGTACGTCATTATCACGTCTGTCAGCGTTTGCCAGCACTGAGTAAGATGGCTGCTCGAGACTTTCTTCAGCACCCTGAGGGGGTCCTTTACATTCTGTAACAGGAAGCCTTTTATACCTAACAGCCTCGATGTCTCAGTGAAATAAAGAGAGAGGAGAGAGAGAGAGGAGAGAGAGAGAGGGGGAAGAGAGCGAGAGAGAAGAAGAAAGACTGTTTTCGTGACTAATTATGAGAATATCAGAGCTGTGATTTCCCTCCAAGTTACGCTGTAATTGATCTGCATATTGAACCGTGTTGTTGCATGATTTCTTCTTTCTACATTATTCATATTGCTGCCGGGAGCGAGGATGTGTGAAACAGGGCAGAGATGGAGTCCAATCAATCCAGCGTCTTTCTCACGATCTCCTTGTGGGAGCAGCAGAACCTTCTGCTCAGCCGGTCGAATGGCTCGTGAACGACACCACAGTTTGTAGGTGATTTAAGCGTGGACAACAACGTGTGCGTGCTGCTTTCTTTCCTGCGTGTAATTTTACGCCGTGTAGTCTGTCCAGACTGCAATGTAAACATATACAAGTGATGTAGGATTAAAAGTGACGGTGGCTGATGAGTCAAAGTGTCCCAAAGTCTCTTTGAGTTATTTTGAAGTGACGTTTGTGACTCGCTGACGTTATGTTTACGTTTTACTCATTTTATTTCCATATCTTTATCACATTTATCATGTTTTCATTGTAAAGCACTTTGTAACGTTGTTTTTGAAAGGTGGTATTTAAGTAAAGTTAGCATTATTTTAAGCCCAACCGTGATGTTTTTCACAAACCTAACAAAGTGTTGTTGTGTGAACTTAACAAATATTAAAAATTAAAAATGACACAAAAAGCCTGAAATGCGTTACCGTGGAACGGCCTTTAAATGCTATTCATGCGTCTCCCCGTGGGATCAGGTGTACTCAGCCCAGTCGCCAGTAAAGTAGTTGTTGCCGTTGTACATTTCTGCAAACCACCGACGCGTTGGCAACATTTATTCTGGCAACCCGGCTGCTATACTCGTCACATTTTATACTTCAGGGCGTCTTTTCCCCAATAAGTGAAGTAATACGTGTGAAACCTGTAATAAAACATCCAAGGTGTTCCGCCTCAACACTCCTGTGTGTGTGTGTGTGTGTGTGTGTGTGTGTGTGTGTGTGTGTGTGTGTGTGTGTGACCCCGGAATGAAACATGAATGAATGACCTGAGACATTCTGCATGTTGTGTAACATTTGTTCATGAATTATTAAACGGAAGTGATTCCACTGTGGACCTCATTACGCAGTGCAGCACCATCACCGCTGCTGCATTCAGACATCCAGAGCCGCTCCGCTCAGAGAGAAGAAGAAGAGTAATGGATATCTGACATGTGTTTAAGATGAGGACCTTTACACTCTGCTGTCTCAGCATTACCGCTCGGCTAAACTTGAAAAAAGTCCAAATTACTAATCATTAAATGGATTGCCTTCTTACAGTCGTAGCACTGTGTAAGTGTAAGGTGTGCAGCTGAAGGTGTAAAAGGAAAAACAGCACAACATCCAGTCCGCTCTAGAAGTTAATCGATTCTGACAGACTGTCAATTTCATTTATGAGAGCAACTTTAAGGTTAACAATTGCAATTAGGTTTGACGTGCGGTGGGTGAAGGCAATCAGCGGCGTGAGACAGTGGCTCTATAGCACCGCATGTGTAATCAATGCCGTGGCACTCCGCCGCACGGCACAAGCAAATTGCAAAGGGCTGCTTTAAGGCCGGGATAAGTGCAGCTGCAGATGTGAGCACATTTATATTGTGTGTGCAGTTTTTCTCTGTCACCCAACCCCCCCCCCCCCCCCCCCCTCTGCTCTGCTGCCTTGCCCATTCTGCATGTGTG
Source organism: Ophthalmolycus amberensis (assembly GCA_024529925.1). NCBI lineage: Eukaryota > Metazoa > Chordata > Actinopteri > Perciformes > Zoarcidae > Ophthalmolycus > Ophthalmolycus amberensis. The sequence continues at coordinate 140,202 of JAFEUB010001480.1, read as the reverse complement.
TGTGTGCATTGCTGGTGCAGGAATACACATAAGAAGGCGAATGCATGCGCTAATGAATACATATCGCTGTGCACACGCAGCGTGTGTCAGAGCTGACAGGCCGTCAGAGCCGCTGTGGCGAACTAACAGTGATGCTCAGGAGGAGAGACGCCCGGAGGGGAGGGCTGCGAATAAACAGACGGATCTATGACGCACTTTGAAGCACACATCTGAGAGGAGGGGGGGGGGGGGGCAACTGGAAGAAGGGACCAAACTGAGTGGGAGGGAAGGTGTTTCCAGCAGAATCCATAATCGACCAGACAACGGGTCATCTTTCAAATGCAGAGAAGACTTTAACTGTCTCTGAGGAGAGTCCTTTCAGCATCGCACAACTCCAGGCCTACACCTCTAGAATCAAGACTGTTTTCTCGTGTCAAACGATGTTTAACGTAGAAGGAACAAGCTGACAAGATGATGAAATATCAGATCAAAGTGCCGCCCAGAGGCATGAGGATGACTCAAGTTCTTCAAGTTCTTGTCACACTCACACAAAGCAAACCCTCACATGAAGCCGATGGTCCTCGTGGGGCTCACGTGATGTGTGATAAGAGAGCTTGATCGTTCACAGATTTTGCCGCGGTACAAATGTAGGTTTCCAAGGATGTATTTCCTGCAGTGTAGGATTAGGGTCATGTTATCGTGCCTGCACGATAAGAAGAGCTGAGATTACTGACATTCTTATCTGAAGCCCACCCCGCCACCACGGGCAGGACTAGTGTGTGTGCACACACTCCTATCTGTGTGTGTGTGTGTGTGTGTGTAATCATGCAGGACGTGCATGTGTGTTCTGAAAGTTTTAGAAAACAGGAAGTGAAAGTAAATGTTTTGGAACTATTCCAAATATTCCAAACTCTGTCCAAAGTTTGACAGAAACGACTTCAATCGGAGTCAGTTGAGAGCAGTTGTGGTAGAGCTGTCACACAACCAGCCTGGTGCGATGCGTTTCGTGATGTTGTTTGCACAAAGACGGATTTTGTTAAATTGGAAAGAGAAAAACCCATCAGCTCACTTATTAATAACTCTGATGAAAGTTGTGTTGAGACGCTTCAGGCCTTTACACACCGAATAAATGGCACAAAAATGCAAAATACCCGCCGGTGAATATTATATGTCGAGGGCTTTTATTGTGAAAGGTAAGAACGGAAGGAGTGGGTCTGGTCTGAGCGGCCTTTGTCAAGATTGGAAGGAATAATAAAGTTTGTCGTCTTGGTTCGGGCTGCAGAGCCTCCGAGTTGTTGCTTTATAATCCTCACTTATAATCCTGCTGCAGCAATGAGTCGTAAAACCAGACATGACTCAACATTTCTACACTTCCTGTTCCCTCGTCTTGAAGTCGGTGTGTTTTTTGAATGTGTTTTTGGTTTGATGTCTGAAATCAGGTCTGTGTTTAACACTTTTTGTTCTCTGATATAAAATATGTCAGTAAATATCCCTCTGGTGAATTTAGAAGCTTTTACGTTTCTTAAAAAGAGTGTAAATGAGAAAATCGAGAAATCGAGAAAAACTAAATCTAGTAAATTGAGGAAAAATAGAAGCAGAGGTTAAAACACCAACACGCAGTTTTCTCGATGTAATCTCGGTTAATTAGCCAGGACGTTGGTGCTTGTGTGTGTTTAGGATATTTTGAGCTAACTGAAATCTCGTAGCACTTAGTCTGGTCTAAATATTGTGTAAAAGCACCAAATTCAACCCAACAATATTGCTGCGATATCGATGTGTTTGGTCAAAACATATCGAGATATTTTATCTTCTCCACATTCACAGTTAGTTAAAGTACAACATTCCTCAAACGTTCACAGTTTATTGTTATATGTAATGGGCTGAAACATGCCTGAAGCCTTTGTGTGTGTGTGTGTGTGTGTGTGTGTGTGTGTGTGTGTTACAGTCCTCTTTAGGTCTATGGGTTGTAGTAATTAGGTGGCTGCTTGCTGTGAAGGTGCATTATTAATAACGAATTAATTAATAATTTAAAACGCCGCACACACACCCTAAATATCCCCCACCCGAACCACCCTGAATAGTATAATGAGCAAATGGGCCGGCAGAGAGACGCCGAGGTTCTTCAACCTTTTTTAGGGACGAGATGCTCTGAATGCAGGTCTCCCATTATCGGGACCGCCGAGTGATGCAGAGCACAACCCCATATTAACGATAATCGCGTTAACGTATTCACCTGCACATTCTGAGTGATTAAGCCAGCAAGCGTTCGCAGCCATCCTCGATCACATTTCAAACACCGTGACAATGAGCAGGCGATGCCGGATGCTTCGGTAAACACCGAGATCAGAGAGCGTCAGTCAACATTACGAGTTGGAGAAAGTTTGAGCGTGTGCGTGACTGAATCTGAGTTCCTCGGAGAGGCCATCTGTGTGTGTGTGTGTGTGTGTGTGTGCCTGGACCAGACTGGTGATAAGTATTGAGGGTCATGGAGCGTGACAGAGTGGACAGCCAGCGGGACCGTGTCAGTGGTCAGGCAGGATGAACTCTGGGTTATCTGACAGGGATGTCAGATGGCACTCAGGACACAGCTGCTCTCGAGCGGCTACAAGCTGGCAGGCTGCGGCAAAACCATGAGGTCTGTGTCAGCCGTATGTCCACCATCTTTAATGTGGTCGTACTCCGACTACAGATACACCCAACGAAGGATTTCCATGACGAAAGTTCAAACACAAGCATGCACAAGCGGTGCACAGTAGCGTCCAGCTGCAGAGCTCCAGGATCTCCATCATGGTTGGACTTCACTTATCCCATTACATAAAATTAGAAGCTTAGCGTGCAACTTTCCTTCATTGAGCTAGCCGGCATTGGCCGCTTTGTTGATTCATTGCACGCTAGGTCGCTAGCTTTAACCTGTAACATACACAATAGTTGACTAACTAGCTAGCAAGCTATTGTCAATCAGTGTGCTGCTGGCCGTCCAGGGAGAACGTGATGGAGTGGAGGTGAGTCAGGAGCGGCTCATGAGTTCAGATCAGCAGTCATTTAAATGTGTACATTGATAGAATGATAAGAAGTTGAACAGACTCGTATTTCTGGTTCCGGGAAAGAACATTTAAGGGAGAAGCCGAATAATCGTCGACATCCCTGCTGCAGACCTGCCTGTACAACAGATTTGCACGATATGGGCAATGATTTGTACCTCGACAAAATATTAGGTTAATATCAGACCTGAAACACCGTCTGCTCGTGTTAAAATAGTCAAGGGAAGCTATAAAGCACAGGAATAAACACGTGAGATTAACTCATAAAGAAGCTGAAGTGCAGAAACGACAGGTCTCCGGTGTTACAGGAGGTTATGTGACAGACTATTCCTCGGCCAGGAGCCCCGAGGTGTTTGTGAGCTTCAGAGGTGCTGGGAGGTGGATCTGGTCACCTTTGCACAGAGCCAGGCTAGCTGTTTCCACTTGTTTCCAGTCTTTGTGCTTAGCTAAGCTAACCAGCTGCTGCGTATTTACGTGTAATGTATTTATTCACGTATTTATTCACAGACAGAGAGTGGTCCCATAACTCTCGGCAAGTAAGTGCATAAGCTCCAATAGTGTCAACCCATTCGTGTAATACTCATAAACATGTTCACCTCAGTGGTCGGCATCATCTTTAAATCTCCTCTTTACAAAGGGATTGCTTTTGAGATGCACTCTGAAAAATTGCCATTGCGTCATATTGCATCACCTCTTACCTTTGAAAAGGTAAAGATTACCAGTGCGCCTCTGTGAGGAAGATGAATGTAACTAAACACTGCTGACGTCCGGTGTTCCCGTCATCACTCTGCTCTGACTTCAACCTGCAGAATGTTAACTTCAGTCACTCTTTATCATTATATTCCCATCCAGGCTCAGTCGGTGAGGTCAGTCGAGCTCCCGGCATGTCTGGTGTCAGTTGAACGGATTACGATGAAAGCGACGTGGTGATGGGAATCATCAGAGGATAAGTCAGTCTTACTGTGGTATTAAGAAGTGGTGATCAGAAAGCTTTTAAGATGCATTTTAAATGGACCTATTGGGGGGGAAATAGATATTTAAACAGCAAACTGAATTATATAGAAGAAAAGTGTATAATTTTATTTTGTTGTAGAAAGGGCTGGTGCAGTAAAATGCATATTATGCAATAAAATAAAATAAATATCGTTAATTAGTTACTAGGGGTGCAACAGATTATAAAACTCACGGTTTGGATTGTATCAGATTTGATTGATTGATCAGATCAGCACAAAAGAAAAGTCAGTAAAAAACATTAAAATGTTATTCTTTTACTTTGTTATAGTCATCACACAATTCAAATGATTAGGAAATAAACGATTGTATTTTTATTTATAAAAAACACCTTTTCATTAGTAGTTTGGATGTTTTGAGCTGCTTCTCTAATATCCATTTTATATTAATGTGACATCTCCGTTAAACAACTATATTTATTTAAGTTTCTCACCAAAACTACATTTTACAGATTACATGTGAACCCATCATAATAACGTTAAAATGTACCTTCGCCGAATACTCATTTTCACCGAACAGAGCCGGAACTCCGAACGTTAGCTGTTAGCTACGTTAGCTGTTAGCTACGTTAGCTGTTTGCTACGGTGCTGCTAACGTTACTGGCTCTCGTCCTGTCGATGTCAACATGGATTGGTTGTTCACATGTAACATTATTAGAGATCAGCGAATAGAAAGAATAAATTAAGATGTCCTGATCGTCAGTAAAACTTTATTTCACAGTGTGATGGTTAAACTGTATTTAATCCGCGGCTCACATGAATGGTGAACTGTGAGGGAGGATCCGTACGGATCAAGAGTCGATACGCCACTCGTCATTCCATCACTCTCATTACTGGAAATAGACAAAGTGAGCTAAAAATAGCCTGCTTATTGTAAACAAACACATGGCTGTATGTTTCCACACATGAGTGCGTACTATATTTAGCTCCGTGTGTAAAGCTCAGCATTATTAAACTGGATTTAATCATCTAAACACACAGAGATCAAAACAGGTTATTATATAGAAGAGGCTGAGCTGCAACAGGGGCTTTGTTCAAAACCACCTCCTGCATCCTACTGACAAAGGCAGTACAAAGTACATACTGCAAACTGTGTCCAGCAGTGTAACTGTCAAGGAGACATGTGTAATTGTTTATTCTTTTGAGTTTATATGGTACCGTATGTGGTGCCTCAATGTATCATATTTCGTCCTGTATGTTGCTAAGTAACAGGCCACACCCAGAGTGGGCGTGGGCATATGACCATGGCATTGTGAGTCGTTAGCTCGCGCAGACGCTAAGAGGAGTAAACGACCAGAGTAAACTGATTCTGCATGTGATCCAAGAGGTGCACACGGTAAAGTGTTCATTTGTACATATATTTGTGTGTATTGTTGTTGACCTTCCTCTACGTTTAAATGTGTTGCATTTTTTGAGATTGTCGGTCGTAGTTTATGTCATTATTAAAGTGCTAATATGTGCTAACAAATGTCAGTTTGTCAATGGACATTTGCCTGAGAGACTCCACAAGAGCTCGCAATTTACGTACAAATGTTTATGTTTGTTTGTAGTTTTCACGGTGTCTGTGGTGTCAGAGTGGAGAAAGAGAGAGCGGAAGAGCGAGAACGGAAAATAAAGTTCATCAAGACATCAGTACGAAGCGTCGCCATTATTGTTGGATCTGTGCAGTTACAGTGAAAACGTACCGCCAACGGTTAAGAGTGACGATCGGCGCGTGACCAGAGAAGTGGAAGCAAGAGCAGCGGGGCAGCGTGTAACTGACAGAGAGGACGTTGGAGGGGATGCTTGCCAACTAACGGGAGAAGACGGAAGTGTTGGCTCCGGATTTCGGCGGGTTGAGAGTACCGCGACTTCATCACTAGAGGGCAGCATTTGTCAGTGCAACCTACAGCTCTCCAAATAACCTGTCTACAGGCTTCAGCGTGCAGTGACTGTTTCATCTCATAGCGGTCTTCAGGAGGCACGGCTTCCTCGCAGACTGCATCAGGTTTGACTGTGTTACACCACAACTTTATGGACATTTGTTAAAGTTGAAAGAAAGAAGAAATTGTGGTTAAATTATTGGTCTACTTATGACAGTGTGTTCATAACTCAATTGTTGTTCTTGCTTTACTAGAGGCATTGTTATGAATGGTTTAATGTTCTGATCTGAGAGTTCAAATGCACTTTGTAATGAGTATATGAAGTGGTTCATTTGAGAAAATGACTCAGACTTACAAAACATAAGCACTGAGGTTGCTCAAAATGACATGGTGGTAAAGGTTATGCATGTTAGCAGTTACTTAGTGTTACAGTGTTATGTCTGAAATGTACGATGTCTGTGCACAGTGAAGAACCACAGGCTGGTCAACTCTCTGAACAAATTGAGTCTTTGCAATTAGAACTGACTAACTTGAACGAACAATTACAATCACAAACTGATGATGGTGCAAGGGAGAGGTTAGAGTTAATCATAGGTGATATTTATGCAAAAATAGAAATACACCGAGTAGCAATAATAGAGCCTACCTCTACCTCTGCGAGAGTTGAACCCAGGAAATCCTCACGAGAGAGAAAGTTAACCTCCAAAATGTTGGAGCTGAAGCAACTAGAGGCTTCTCACAGAGAGAGTAAATTCTTCAGGCTATATCAAAGCTGGAAAGAAAAGGCGAGAGCAACACGTGCGCAACTTCAGGATGAGTGCTCCGACCAAGACTTGGCATACATGATGGATGCTGCTGAAGGTTTGGAGACACAAATGAAAGATGCGTACGAATTTATAAGATCTCAGTCTGTGCCTTCTACAGAAATTAGAAGAAAGATGGATTCTTGCACTGCAGTAGCAAGAGATTTGATGGGGCTCATGAATGTGCGCATGAGTGAAGTGGGGCTAGAGGAGTTTGATGCTAAAGCAGAAAATGCAAGACTTTGTGTGGTTCTTGACAAACAGTATGCACAATCAATATTTGGAACAATAATCTCCAAATCCACTGTTCGTAGTTGCCACTCCAACTCTTCATTGGAACGAGCAAGCATCACAGTGAAAAGAGCAGAATTTGCTGCACAGTTGGCTGCAAAGAAAGCTGAAATAAAGATGGAAGCGACAATTGCTGCACAAAGGCAAGAACTTAAAAGACTGGAAAATCAGAGAGATCTTGAAGTAATAGCTGCGAAGCTTAGGGTATATTCAGAAGCTGACTCAGGTGAAGCCTTGGATGAGAGAAGCGTAGCGTGTAGTGAGCTGGCCAATTGTCCTCCAGTTCCTCTTCCAGAGATTAAAGGGGAACATACATGTAAGAGCAATAACAGTGAACATACAAACAGGACTAACAACGAACTATCATTGGTACAAGCCCTACATGATGCAATGGTTCTTACCAGACTTCCTGCACCTGAGCCTTCAGTCTTCTCAGGGGATCCACTTAAGTTCTTAGAGTGGAGCATGAGTTTTAAGACATTAATAGAACAGCGATGCACAAATCCAGCAGACAGGTTTTTCTATCTGCAGAAGTACATCAGTGGTGAGGCACGATCTGTATTGGATGGAAGCTTTTATCGAAAGGATGATGAGGCCTACGACCAGGCATGGGATACACTAAATGCCCGCTATGGCCACCCTTTTGTCATCCAGCGTGCATTTAGAGAGAAACTGAACAACTGGCCAAAGATTGGCTCAAGAGAGTCAGTTAAACTGAGACAATACAGTGATTTTTTGACAGCCTGCAGCAATGCCATGCCACACATCAAAGGGCTCCAGGTGTTAAATGATTGTGAAGAGAATCTGAAAATGCTGCAAAAACTCCCTGACTGGGTGACCTCTCGCTGGAATCGTCGCGTCACAAAGCAGTTGAAGCAAACAGAGGAATATCCTCATTTCAATGAGTTTGCTAAATTTGTTGCTGAAGAAGCAGAAATTGCATGCAATCCTATAACTTCCTTTCAAGCCTTGAAGACTACTGAAGAAAGGCGCCCAAAGGCTAATGCGTTCATCACAAGTGTGAAAGCACCTGATAAGACTGTGATGAGAACCTACAATGCTGTGGAGAACAGCTCAAACGAGTCAAGCAGATTTAAGAGAGTAAACTCCTCATCTTCAAACCCTGTCACATGCCTGTGCTGTGGAGAGAGCCATTCCATCCACAAATGCCAGACATTCGCCAATGAGCCTGTCGAAGAAAAGAGAAGGTTTATATTTGACAACAACCTCTGCTTTGGCTGTCTTAGGAGAGGACACAATTCAAGAGACTGCAAAAACAAAGCAATTTGTGATACATGTAAGAAGTATCATCCGACACCACTTCATGAGAACCGTCCATCTGCGGCTGCAGTCCCATCTCCTTCTCATGCCACGCAAGCAGATGAAAACATGTCTTCTCTCTCTTGCTGTGTAGACAAAGGCGATGGTGGGAGGACATCCATGATACTGCCTGTATGGATTTCTTCAACAACCACGCCTGAAACAGAGACCTTAGTGTATGCCTTGCTGGATACACAGAGTAGCAACACCTTTGTAGACCAAGAGATAGGTAGAGGGATGGGGGCAAGTTTAGAGCCAGTCAAGTTAAAGCTCACCACTATGATGGGAAGAGATTCCATTGTACAGAGTGAAAGAGTTAGCGATCTTAGAGTTAGGGGGTTTTCCTCACAAAGCTTTATCAACTTACCACCTGTCTACACCAGAGACTTCATTCCACTTGAACGTTCTCACATTCCTACTCCTGAAACTGCTAAAAGGTGGAAACATCTGAAGAGATTAGCACAAGAAATACCAGAGCTAATGGACTGTGAGGTTGGTCTCCTAATCGGCTATGACTGCTCCAGAGCGTTGGTGCCTCGACAAGTCATCACAGGAGGTGATGAAGAACCATATGCTGTCAGAACTGATCTGGGCTGGAGCATTGTTGGCAGCTCCTCACTGGTGGCAACGTCAACAGAAGTGACAGGCTTGTGTCATCGTGTATCAGTTAAGGAACTTCCACTATTGACACCAGCCAGTGTCATCAGAGCGCTAGAATCAGAATTCAAGGATACTACTTCTGGGGAAAAGAGCATATCACAGGATGATATACAGTTTCTACAACTACTGAATGAACGAATGAATCAGAACACAGATGGACATCTGGAAATGCCACCCCCCTTTAAGACACGCCCACAACTGCCAGAAAATAAGCGACCGGCTCCGGTGCGGTTGAAGCACCTCAAAAGGAAATTTGACAAAAAACCCAAGTTCAAGGATGACTACGTTATATTCATGGAGGGCGTCTTCAAGGATGGCGATGCAGAGAGAGCTGAATGCCAACCAAAAGTAGGAAATGTTTGGTACATTCCTCACCAAGGGGTTAATCACCCAAGAAAGCCAAAGAAGATTAGGGTTGTGTTCGACTGCTCTGCCAAATATGATGGTACATCTCTGAAGGATGACTTACTGACTGGACCTGGATTCCTGTGGAAAAGGGACCTTGTCATACCAAACTCAACTCCAGAGCTTCTGATAGGTGAACCTGAAGTCAAGATGACACAGGTAGTAAAAGAGGAGAGATTTAAGAGGATCTCCAAATGGCATACAGCACTGAGTGTTGCTCGGATTCAGCGACTCGCAAAGAGAGTCAAACCAACGGAATCCATAAACGTTGGAGACAGGAAAGCGGCCAGTGTCGTGCTTGTAAAACTGGCACAAGAGGATGCCTTTAAAGAGGACATGCAAATACAGAGTCATGGAAAATTGTCACATAGTCATGCATTGTTCCAGCTTGACCCAGTATTGCAAGATGGTGTCCTCAGGGTGGGAGGGCGATTATAGAATGATTCATTATCCTTTGACTTGAAACATCACTTTCAGACAACGCTGGCACTCTTCAAAAAGAAATGTGAAGATTGGAGATATCGTCATTGTCAAAGAGGAAGGGATTTCGCGCAACGAGTGGAGACTTGGAAGAGTACTGGATGCTTGCAAGGATGATGATGGTCAAGTGAGAAAAGTCACACTACAGATAGGAAATAGAAAACTAGGGAAAGAAGGTTCACGACTCATTCTTGAACGTCCTATTCATAAATTAGTCGTGCTTGCGGAAGACAACTCAAATGTATTTCAGTAGGACAAATAGTATTTGCCTACCTGTGTGGAAAGGTCAAAGTATCAGGTTGACATGAAATTGGTTTACAGTATCAAACATTTGGTTCTGAAAGTTACTGGTTTTATTTGAATATTTGCATATAAGGGTCATCATAAATTACAGTAACTTGGTGGGAGTGTAACTGTCAAGGAGACATGTGTAATTGTTTATTCTTTTGAGTTTATATGGTACCGTATGTGGTGCCTCAATGTATCATATTTCGTCCTGTATGTTGCTAAGTAACAGGCCACACCCAGAGTGGGCGTGGGCATATGACCATGGCATTGTGAGTCGTTAGCTCGCGCAGACGCTAAGAGGAGTAAACGACCAGAGTAAACTGATTCTGCATGTGATCCAAGAGGTGCACACGGTAAAGTGTTCATTTGTACATATATTTGTGTGTATTGTTGTTGACCTTCCTCTACGTTTAAATGTGTTGCATTTTTTGAGATTGTCGGTCGTAGTTTATGTCATTATTAAAGTGCTAATATGTGCTAACAAATGTCAGTTTGTCAATGGACATTTGCCTGAGAGACTCCACAAGAGCTCGCAATTTACGTACAAATGTTTATGTTTGTTTGTAGTTTTCACGGTGTCTGTGGTGTCAGAGTGGAGAAAGAGAGAGAGGAAGAGCGAGAACGGAAAATAAAGTTCATCAAGACATCAGTACGAAGCGTCGCCATTATTGTTGGATCTGTGCAGTTACAAGCAGTATGAAGCTCTTGCAGCATGCTAGGCCAGGCTTTAGCAGCATGCGCTAGCTTGCTGATGTGCCAGTTGTGGAGCTTCTCACCTCTGAAAACATTGAAGCAAATTTTTCAACTTGCCATCAATTTCCGTAAAACTGCCAATAATCAAAATCTACACGGTTCATTTCTCGCCTCAAAAACTCTCAGAAGTGACTTTAGTGATGAAATAGCTCACGAAAAATATAACAAACTTGCAGTTTTTTGTCCTGTTTTTGTCACCGTAGACTTTTGCTGTTCCAGTGCATTGCATTGTGGGATGTAGTAGGCGAGGTAGACTGGTCCGATGTATGCTGGAGATTTTTTCTCAATCAGTACAACATCCTAGTATTTGGGGCATACTGTAGATTGTTTTTTTTGCGTCCTGCATACTACATGCTACATTTTGGCCAAATCAGTACATACTGCTAGTATGCGCTTTTGAATACAGGTTAGGATACATCTGTATATGCAATGTACAGTCATCTACATCTAATTATTGTAATAAGTATTTGGTGTGAACGTCCAAAAAAAGCCTCTACACCCTGTCCGTTATTTGGTTTTATCGTGTACTTGATGGCAGCAACAATTATGGCTTATGGTTACTGCGTTTCCTCATCAAATTAACATTCCCCAAAGTGGTCTGTATTTTCTTTGTGTGCTTTATTTATGTTCCCTTTGCCAGTCACACAGCAAAAAGATCAGACTGGAGCCCCTTTACAAGGTTTTGCTCCAATGCTGGGATTTTACGAGTCTCAAGAGAGCCTCGATAAGCCTCAAAGTGTGTATTAGTTCTGTGTGTGTGTGTGTGTGTGTGTGTGTGTGTGTGTGTGTGTGTGTGTGTGTGTGTGTGTGTGGTGTTCCTAAGCCTAGACCCCAAAAAAAGCAGACTCGCAGGGTGAAATGCTGGGCATCAAAATGTTGAACCTGTAAAATAACTTGTCGGGACACAGATATCAGAACAAACATTGGCAACAGGCAGAAAACAGGCAACAGGCAACCGTGAAGTAAGACCGGCTCAAACCCAGCAGCGAGGCGACGTAAACAATCTGGCGAGCCACAAAGCTAACTGCCCGCTATATATCCTGGGGCGCTAACGAGCAAACGAGCAGCAGCTGTGCAGGCAGGTGGCTGATCGCAGGAGCAGTCAGGTGATTTAAAGGAGGCAGGGAGCTTCTGAGAATGCCCACTGGGCAGGTACGGCATGACCGAGTCCAACAAAAATAACACAGAAACGGGCTGTGTCGGAATTCAGGGGCTTTAGAGAGGGAACACATAACAATGGGGCTGTCAGAGGAGAAGAAAGGCAGCCGGTAGCGTCCCATAATCCACTGTGTGCTCGGCCTTTTTCACAGCAGACGTTTTGACTCGTCATAGAAGGAAATGCACAGGTGTTACTGATAACATTAACGATGGCTGTGGTCTCCCAATGCTCTCTTGGGCTTTCCTCACTTAAACACTGAGCAGCTACATACAGTCCAATTTGGTTTTGGCCGTGGCACCAGATATCAAGTATGTATAAACAAAGAAATATCTACCAACTGCTTTACTATTGTTTACTATTTGTTCACACCATTAAAGGAAAATAAGCTCACTGAGCATGCTCAGACTCTTCTTCTCTGGTATTTGAGGCAGTGGTTGCGTTAGACTTTCTCGTCATTTTCATTTATTTTTTAATTATAATAAGACCGGCTAAAGGTGTATTTAAAGGTGGACTCTGTGATTCTAATCCAATTAGCTTATTGTCAAATTCAGCGTATATCTCTTCACGGTCCGCTAACTGTCCGTGCTGTGTGCGCAGTAAAAAAATACAAGTCTTCATACACGGCTCTGTAAATGTGAAACAAACAAAGTGGATCAGACCGAGCTACCAATCAGCCCGAGAGACTGGAGCATACAAGGCGGCAACGCTCGCGGTACTGTACATGAATGAGTGTGTTTTTAACAATTATTAATATACCAATCAACATTGTTTATAAGGGAATGACGAGAAAACATGAACAGAGACACAACACCAACCGTGCATGTCAACACACACAAAGCAAATTAATGATATTTTTCTGTATTCCGACGGAAAATATTCGGTTAATGCGACCTCTGATTTGAGGTATCGTTGACGTACCCTTTATCGCCACCTAGTGGCCTGGAGAATAGTAGTTGCAGAATTGCGGCAGTGTATGGTTGATTGCGTACAGCGTAATGTCTCAGGGAGACATCGATTAAGACCTCAGAGAGGCCGGGTTAGAGTCCCGAGGCCGGGTTGGAGTCCCACGCTATTTTGTGTTTTAATGACTGTTTTTATTGTATGTTTTAAATCTCCTTTACTTTTGCCTTTATGCTTTTAATGGTTTCATGTGAAGCACTTTGAATTACCTTGTTGTTGAAATGTGCTATACAAATAAACTTGCCTTGCCTTGCCTTGCCTTGGAGAGTGTTTGTCAATTTTGCGATCCAGTGTGTGTTGTACATAGAGGAAAATATTTGAAAAATATCTGTTTCTGTGGTGGTGAAGATGTGCCGGGTGAGTGTGTGGCCACCATTATGTGCTCTGTGGTGCACAATGAAGCGATTTTAACACAAAACAAGTATTTGTAAACTAAATGTGATATATGCACAGGGGTTGTGTACCAAAACCCGGCATTAAACGGGCCCCGGTGCTAAATTATTGTACCGATAAACTCTGACTTTAATGGTTCTTCTGTTGGTACTTTTTAACAATTTGGTGTGAACTCTTAACACGCTGCAGTGCCGCTGGACTGTCTCCATTAAAAGGAATGAGAGGGCTGTATATTTTAATTTATTTTTTATTGATCAGTATCTTTTTTCTATGCGCTCTATACAAAAGCATACATATTTAAAATGGCCTATAGAATAATTCCCACTCTTATTTATATCCTTAGTCTTACGTTTTATACATGGTGGTTCATTTGGCGGTAGTCCAGTTACCTTTCACTGGGGAAGCATTTAAAACCAACTTTAATTTGAAAATGCATGATATTTTAAATGCAGTCTTATTTTCCCGTGCTAAGGGACCATTGTACAAGCACCATTATACACTTGTGAACATTAGTGCTCCCGTGGAAGGACACTGGTCCTACCTCACCTTCACAATGTAGGCATTGTGCGTTTCTAGTATATCGACTGTTAGTGAAAGTTATGTGGTATATTAAGGAGTATAACAGTGACAAAGTCCTTTTAAGGCGGGTGGGAGCAGAGGAGGACGGGTCAAAGAAACTCAGGACTTTCAACCAGGTGACCGCTGTTCGTGTCTCGTGTGAAACCAAAAGTCAACGTTTACTTTACGCTTGTCACATAAGAGGGCGGTTGTTATTCATTTATGCTGGTTTTGTTGTTGTGTTAAGTTGTTAGGTTATCATTTTAACATAAAACGTGAAACGTGATTTTTGTAAACTTAACCAAGTAGTTTATTTTTCTGAATCTAGCCAATCGTTTTCACAACGGTGATACGAGGCTGAAACATCGGGATTCAACGTATTTAACAAACAAAAAAAACTAAAAAATTATTCTGCCGAATAGGTTGCATTCAAGAACCCAGTTATGCTTCTTAATAATTGAATAAAAGGTAGGAAGACACCATCGGGGTGACTGTGTCGGGAGGTCGAGCATGTCGTCCACTGATCGGAAAATCGACGGTTCGATCCCCGGCTCCTCCTGTCACACAATCATTTGGGTTAACTTTGTGCTATGACAGTTAATGTCTTCAAAAAGTGTTTAATAGAACATGATGAAGTGTCCTCGGCCAAGATACTGAACCCCATAGACTGCGTCGTCGGTGTGTGAATCAGCATGTCTATCATGTCAGTGTATGAATGTGTGGATGTGATCGGCGCTATATAAACGCATATAAACATCTATTTACCGTCCGGATCTAAACCTGTGAGATGAGACTTTGCTGTGTCAGAAAAACAAAAACCATCTCCAGACACATGAACACATAATTCGGGCTTATCTGGTTTGCAAGTCATCTTTGCTGACACCTGTATGCCGAATCATCTGGGTCATCATGATGAAGTTACAGCGCTGAATTAAATGAGGCGAGGGACGCAGAGAGAAAGTGTGAGAGTGTTAATTGAGGTCAACAGATTGAGAAAATAAAGGCAGGATGGAAAAACACATCTCATAATCATGAAGATTAATTCACCATAGTTCCAGTTTTTACTTTATTTATGAGGAGGAATTAACACATTTTAATAAGGGGGCTTTTGAAGCGAGTGTCGATGGAAAGGAAAGTTTGCATACGTCTTAAATGTGTTTACGAGACGGAGACGAGAGACAGACAGAGATAGGGGGGAGACAGAAAAGGGAGGTGAGGGGGGGGGGGACATCCGCAGACAGCTGCTTTTCGTCGTTCTGCTTCATGCTTGGTCCGTCTTCCTGTTAGTGACGACTCGCGCGGCTTTCATCAGGATTTCTCACACTTCTCTGGGTTTTTGGAAAAGCATTCTCTCCTGTGTGTGTGTGTGTGTGTGTGTGTGTGTGTGTGGCTACTCATCTTATTAGTCCTGACAATTTCCATTTGTGTCATTGGTTTATGCTTCTAATTACCACTGTCCGCTTAATGATGCATGGTGTCAGGTTGTTGTGTTTTGTGTATTCAAGATTTGAAGTGCGATTTGTGTTGTATGACTCAAAATAGATTTTTTTGATATGCAACACATCTTTGTGAAGCAAGTGGAAAGGAGTGTCCCTCTAATGATGCAAAAGCCCCTTTAGTACACAAAAACCTGTATAGGTGTGTGTGTGTGCCCACTTTGCAGTCATTCAGAAAGCTGTTATGATTCACAGCCAAACGCAGCAGAGAGCTGCATTAATCGGGGGGGGGGGGGGCGTCAGATCAAATATTACCCCCCCCCCCCCCCCCCCCCCAAAAGAAACATACAGGTGTACTGTGAGTGTTAAGCACACCGTGTCCAAATGAGAAGCAGTACTTTCAGTTCCCCTGATCATCATACGGAGTCATTCTTCCGCCTGCAGGCTGTGAGCCTTTCACATGACCTTGTCTCATCACTGATCTCCAATATCAAAAGTGTCAAAGCTCCTCACATGAATTCTGTCAAATCAAAAGCTCGGCGTGCTGGACTGTGCGCTGAATTTTAAGTCAAAGTTGTTGCCTCCGCTGGAACAAGGTGTTCTCGCCTTCCTCACCCCTCTCTCCCTCCCTCCCCCCCACCTCTCTCTCTCCCTCCCTCCCCACCTCTCGCTCTCCTTTACCGCTCTGATAAGAAGACAAAAGATAAACAACCCCTCCAGCATCTGCCATCGATCGCTCTGGGGGTAAAAGCTTAATGGCTTGGCTCAAAGTAATAACACTCCTGGAGTTCTCTCAACTGATGGGAATGATAGATCCTCTCTTCCCTCAGCTGCACCTCCAGTTTTGTAACCAGGGTGAAAGCAGCAGCACGACGGTCAGGACGAAGAGATGTGTATATATATTTAAATACGTATATATGCACCTTAAAGAAGTACTGAGCAAAAGAAAACGTCTCCTGTGTGTTGTTAGCAGTGCCCTTCCTGGCCGTCTCCATTGAAATAGTGTCTAGCTCGTGGCTGAGGCGCTCGACATCCCTGTAGCCAGTGTTCTTCTCTGCCCATGTCTTTTTTTAAACATTACCATTGTTCCTTTGTCACCGATTTCCCAGTTTTGTTTTTTGTCACAACTTCCCTGCTTCTGATTGGCCACAGCCCGGCACGTACGTAGAAACAGATGTTCAAAAACCTAATTTTGGGCAAACAAGGAAATTGAGGCAACACAGAGAGCCTGATTATTTGAAATAGGATTTCATGGTCACCCACTTTACTGTAATACAATAGAGACGTGTGAAGTCGTTACGGAAGATGAGCATTTAATTCAGAAAAACAATTCACGAACAATGACTTCTGGTGCTGTGATTGCACATTTTATCTGTTTCAAAGGTTTTCTCCAGCGTATATTGGAAAGTGAGGATTGTGGAGCACTTTAGAGACTATAGAGAGCTGAAGTCCTGACGTCTCCTCTGAAAGTAGAATCTTAATTAGCTTCTGAAAGTCAATGCAGTCTCTAAATGAACGTTTCTTTTATTTGTCTTTCTAAAGAAGACTCACCTCTTCCTCAGGTTTACTATCCATACAAAATAAACAGATATATATTACAGCCCTCGCCATTAGAAAGTTTAAAACAGAATTATTTTCACAATAAATTTTTTGCTGTTGTACGTTTCTGCAAACCACGGGACACGCAGAATGTTTCTGAACCCCCAAAAAGTTTTATAAATATGTCTTATATCAGCCACAATCACGTATACGGAAACCTACAATGTCATGGTTAACGTTGGTAAACAATTGCTTAGGTTTTGGCATTTTTGTGTTAAATTAAAAACATAACTACGCAACTACAGTCGATAAACAACAACCGCCCTTAGCGGACTTTCTTACGTAAAGTTACGTAACATGGTAACGAGGTCATGTAACAAGAAAGTCTACGTTTTCTGTTGGTTTCACACAGAACATGAGCCGTGGTCTCCTGGGTGAAAGTCCCGTGTTTGTTTGACCCGTCCACCAACATTCCTTTTGTGGACTTTGTCTCTTGTAATACTCGTTATCATAGCACGTAACTTTCAACAACAGTCTCACGAAATTTTATTGGAGTCGTCATATGCATGAAATGTAACTTCTGCATTTAACCCATCGCTAGCTTATTGGCAGCAGTGTGCTGCTGAGAAGCGCCTGTGGAGCAGTTAGGGGTTCAGCGTTTTGCTCAGGGACACTTCGGCACAAGACGTGTAGCAGCCAAGGATCGAACTGCCGACCGGACGACCCTCTCCACCCATTGAGCCACGGCCGCCCGTGTACTGCGTTATTTGCATGTACAAACGTCCACATTCAGCGATCTGTGGTTTGCGGAAATGTGCAAAATACGAACATTTTTCCTGCTAAAACACAGACGCTGACCGTGTTTAGAACTCACCAGAAACTCTGGTTCCTTCCTTCCCTTCTAGTTTCTTTCCTTTTCCCTCTCGTCTTTGTACGCATAAGAAGCAGATTAATACGGCGCAATTTGTTTCGTTCAAGTTGAAATCTTTCGGACATGTCATTTCGTCCATTTGCGCCGCCTCAGTGAATTTTGAACTTATGGGAAATGGGAATAAGCAATAGTACTGTATGAGTTTGTTTTCAGCCACTCCTTGGGTCTCCAGCAATACAGAAATGTACGTTTCTCAGGAAATACAAAGATTCCTTGCTTCCATAGTTAGATCGAGGCTTTTGCTAAGACGTGATGATGAGGAAGAGGAGGAAGAGGAGGCACTTGTGCTGTCTTTTAGAGTGCTTCCCTTCCACATTGGCCCTGACACTTTCTACAGCTCAGACTCTCCCAGGAGACGGTGCGACTGCCGCTGCTCTCTCCTCCGGAGTATTTAAAACATTGACTGGCATCCCGACTCAACGTGTCAAACTCTATCACGCTCACATCACGAGTCCCAGCCGCTCGTCCAGAGTTGGAGGCGGACCAGGAGGCAGCGTGAAGGGTTTGAAGCTTCCAGTGACGCATTATTCTGTGGTGTACTCTCTAACAGAGTTCTGGTCATTTAAAACAGTCAATTGGAGGACTAATTATCCATTCAGTCATTACTGTGACTTATTAGATCGAATGGTGTCAGAGGTTGAAACAGTGTCGTCCTCAAACTAAAAATAACAATCTGCGCGGATGACTTCAGTAATCCTCGTGGGCTCAGCTGAACCTGCAGCGAGTCTCAGATCGGAATTAATCTGCTTAGAAAGTTTACGAGACTTTCTCCCATTAACTTCATTGGAAACAAGTTTCACTCTTGTCTCAATAGTACGTGTGGGTCAGACTCCATGAGTGTGTCGATGAGGTGACGGTGAACAGACACAGGCCCCCCCCCCCCTCTGCTACTGTGGGAACAGGCGTGACCCCCGACCCCTGACCTCACCGCTGAAGCTCTCACCGGTTGGCCGTCTCGGCGGCTCTGTGGGCCGCCTGATCACAAACACTCACCTCGGGCATGATGGACTGTGATGGATGACGACCCCGTGAGCCGAGAGGTCGGCCGAGTCGGCCCCATACGGAGACGACCTCACATAGGTGTGTGTTTATGTGGACGCGTCTCGGTAGTTCATGCAGGTATTCTGTTAACTTAACTTTGATGGTTTGAAAGCTTAAATCTGCAATGGATCACAAAACTCACGGTTCGGATCGTATCACGGATTTGGGCGACGGATCGGATCAGATCAGCACAAAAGAAAAAAGTGAGCAAATTTTTAGAGATCCCCGATCACGCTTCTATGTCGCCGTTACCGATTACCGATTGTTGGTCTCCAAGGATCCAGACGGTTTGTTTTACTACTGTCCCCAAAAGTAATGCGTTCAAGCTCCATTCAGTAAAATGAGTGTTGGGCGACGGTAAATTATAACGTTACTACGATGTGTTCAAATGTAATCATGTCAAATGGTGAGAAACTTGAATAAATCCAGTTGTTTTGAATGAGATGTTTTAACGGCAACATAAATACATGCTACAGACGGAATTATGACCTGTTTGTGAAACTGATATTTACTCTTCCAATAGTCTTGATGTCTCCTGTCATGACATCTCTAGTGGGTATCAGAAGCTGCTTTGTTGCATTCGGAGGATACTTCATGATGACAGCGTGGCTTAGATTTTTAAATTCAAGCCTGACAGAACTCGTTAATATTCAGACATGAACAAACACCGATGCGCGTGCGTCTCTGCGTGAGCTGGATGTTCAGCTGATGGCCTCGAGTTCGTCCCGCCGAGTCGCACTGCGGTAGCTCCAGCCTCCCATGTGCACTGCTCCGTGATGATGATGATGATATTTCACCCTCGTAATCTTCAAAGTGAGTCCTGACACTCGTGAAAATGTCCCTCGGCGTCAGCCCCCCCCCCCCCCCCCCCGACACCCATCCTCCAGTAGCTGCATCCATGCATACGGGAGGTGGGGATGTTACGTAAGCGTGCCATGATAGATGGGGGGGGGCATCAGCGGGAGGCGCCTTAAAGACACGTTAATGCCGAGAAAATGATGATGAGGAGTTCAAAGAGAGCGGCTCAATCCTGGGTAATAGCCCGGGATGATTATATCATTCAGACCACTTTGTAAATTACATTCTGTCCAATACGGAGCTAGTCTGACTTTTACAGCTGCAGCCAGGTACAGAACTAAGCTGTAGGTGTGACACTATGGTTCAGTAATGACACACTCATGAAAGGAAAGCAACGGGAGGGAGATAGATGTGGCATTCATACAAAGTGCCCTTTTAAAAACTCAGTCACCGGCCACGCCCACACCGGTACCTGCAGCTGTCACGGGGCCGCTTGATTGCAGCTTCCGGAGCCCGACTTTCATCGTGACGCCTGTCTCGGTAATTGCTGATATTTCCAGAGGTTACAATTAGACAGCAGGTAGCTCAAAGACACAAAAAAAGACCTATAAATGGAAGCAGCTCTTTTGTTCCTCAGATGAATCTGTTTTGCATGCCGGAGTGGAAAAACATGCTTCGACCGGACCCCTTCAACTGACTCTCGTTGATGACTTCCTGTCATGCAGGAGCTCATAACGATATTCACCGACAGCCATCTTAGCTTTTGCTGTAGACGGAGAGCACGGCAAGTGCAGTTAAATCCTGCTGTCCAGACTCACCTCGAGCAGCTACTTCTGGAACAAAGACGTGTTATGTTTCGTAGCCGTGTTGTGGATGAGAGGACGCAGGAAGCACATCTTCTTTCCTGTGGTTGCTTCACAATAAAAGCCCTTTAAAATGAAGCAGCAGTAGGAAATGTTCAGTTAGCGTTAGCGTTATGGGGCGTTCACACCGGTCGCGTTGATTTTTTGACGCGCGTCGAGATTACATACAAAGTCTATGCACAGACGCGATGAGACTGGCGCGCCGCGATTTTGCGATGGCGCGGCGCGTTGGACGCGTTATTGCAGTGCGGTGGACGCGGTGGACGCGTTGGACGCCGCAAAATCGCCAACGCGCAAGTTGAAATTTTTCAACTTCTGCGAAATAATCGCGTGACGCTGTGGCGCGATAGCCTATCAGCGTTGAGTTGCTGCTCCCGTCATCAGTGCCGTAGCTCCTGCCGGTGCTGAATCACAAACAACAATGGAGGACAAATTAATAGTGGCGGTTTGTGGGTTCCCCGAGCTCTACGATACCTCATATCAATAGAGACCGGACCAAACTACGTGTATACATGTGTGTGTGTAAACCATACGGTACAAACAATGAATAGACGCTGCCGTATTTACGTCTACGTGACGTTATTGAGTGCTGGTGGAGCTGCTACGATGTTAGCATAGCCTAGCACCGATCCATCAGAGCTCCATTGAGAAGACAAGTAGCCTACAAATCGGCATCATTATGTAGTTATTTCGGAGTCCCTTTTTGTCGGAGAAGACAAGTACAAATCGGCATCATTATGTAGTTATTTCGGAGTCCCTTTTTGTCGGTTTATTTTCCGTTGAATCACAGCCAAATCAGTTTATGTTGTGTTCCTACAGCTGTAAACAGCGACCGGTGGCTTGCTAGACACAGTGAATACAGCTCGATACAATCCACGGAGCTCCTCTGAACAATATTATGAACCAGACATGACTGCGTTTGGCATTCCGACGTTTGAGGGACTTCCACAACACGTACAAAGCAGCAATTGTCCTTATTCCTTTCACGGTTGATAGCGGAAAGTAATGGCGGCCAGGTGAACGGCTTCCAGTCGATAAACCACGCCCCCTCTCCGGCGCTACGAGATTTTGCGGCGTTTGGTGTGAACACGACCAGCGGCGCGTTGGACGCTTTTTTGCAGTGCGTTGGACGCGATTTTGCAGCGCGTCAAAAAATCAACGCGACCGGTGTGAACGCAGCAGTTAGCGTTAGCTCTGACGGTAAAGAGTGAGGCTGATGTCAATGAGATAACAACGTGCTGGACTTTACGTGCATCGTTTCCTGTGATTCACTCATGTAGGTCGACAATCAGCCACTACCACCACTATATAGAGAGGTGATTACTAAATATGTAATGCATGCCATAAGTAGTATGAAAAATGGCTTTTGGTTTGTTAAGTTTTAATCTTAAAGTGGCGATCTATAAGATGTTATATTAGATAAATGTCTGTTGAGTCACTTTCCATCGCTGTAGGAGGAACACACTGGGGATTGAGGCTGTGGCCCACTGATGAAAGTATTGCAATATTTATATATCTGCATATTATGAACTTGGCGTCATCTTCCGGGAAAATGTGTTATATTCCAGTTCTTCTCTGTTGTATACAAGAGAGGGAACTATAGACAATTGTGAAAGAACAGCATGTTGCTCTCCAGACGGATAAACTGTGAGCACAATACGGCTGTTTACACTGGAAAAAACATTCTAAATCCACCAGGACTGAGATTTTAAAGATTGACGCTTTAATTTGAATAATATTCAAAATGCATTTCTTTTATTCAAAGGCAAAGAACAGGACAAGATGTCCAGATGTTGGGGAGAAACACATGTGGAGGAGGCAAAGATTTCCAAAACTCCTTCCTTCAATAACAGAGTGTTGACAGGACAAAACCCAAACCTTTGAATCACAGGACAAGTAGAATGGTGGGCTGATGATTCATGAGTGGAAACAAGACATCAGGGTACACTGCAAGACTTCATATTTATATTTTGGATTTGTTTTTGTTTTTTTCTCTGATACAAATTCAAAAAATGATCAATGGAAAACGAGAAATACTGAGTGAGTTCCTGCAGGTAAATGAATATATACGGCCACAAACAGACAGACATTTGTGAAAACTCTCACACACACACACACACACATGTGACCATCCTGAAGCACCAGGAGAATAACATGCAGTTCAAGGGTCTGACTGGGGGGTCAGAGGTCACATATTGAGTCCGTCCTCACGGCGACGTTCATCTCTGACACCTTTGAAGAGAGGTCGTACATCATGGTGGGGAGTCCTGCGTGTCAAACCAAGACCTCGTGTAACACGGACCATCCTTCCTGTGTGTGTGTGTGTGTGTGTGTGTGTGTCTCAGCACTGATGAATTTAGAGATTTTCAGCAGCTCTTACATTCACCAAACTTTACACTTTCATTCCTCTCTGTGTGCTGAAGGTTCACACAGAGGGGTTTGTTCACACATCATTCACAGACTCATTTATACATTTATATTTATTCACATGTAGTGTCTCCCCTTAACAATATCTCATACGTCTGTTTCTTTCACTGATATCTCTCCAAAACATCCGACTGTATCAGTTTTTCTTTCCCTTCAGCGTGTACGTTTAGAGGAGCCTTCGAGGAACGTTTGTTTGAAACAACAACACTCGACTGTCAAAGTATTGATCGTTGCTGTCGGACTCTGGTGGTAAATATAAAAGCTTTTTATCCCTCTGAGAACTTCAGCCCACTTTCATCTTCCTCATCTCTCTCTGCAAGGAAAGCTGCTCTCCTGTGTCTGTGCGGCACATCGAGCATCTCTGTGATACGACTTCACGGTGACGACGGAGTGAAGACACCGGCCTATTTTCAGCTGCTTGATCTGTGACACTGGTTTGCAGTCGGCCATGTTTTCAGATTCAGACGACACTTCATCCATCTCATTCTACCTCTGTCCATCTCTACTTCATCCTCCCTCTGCCTCTCCCTCTCAGTGACTTTGTGGATGTTTTGCATGCCCGTTACGTAATGGCACTCGGGGGACGAGGGCGTAAAATCAATACTTCAAACGCCCCCCGGCCCCCGGAGGACTCGCTCCCAAATGCCACATGACAAGAGGATGACATTTTAAGAAATACCTACTAAATACCCTCCAGGAAATACCAGCGGTGCGACAGGGAGGAAGAAAGAGAGCGCGAGCGCTGATGAGGGAGATTAGAGACCACTGGAGAGAGGACGACATTTTAGGGAAAAGTAAGAACAACGGGCAGATGAAAAAAACACACTCGCTTGGAGCCCAGGAGTGATTCATATTCCTCACTGAGATAAAAGCCAGAAGGATAAATAGAATTATTCATACAGCGGCATCAGAGCGGTAGCACAAACTTTACTTTAACAAAGCCAGTAAGATGCAGCTTTGTGTGTGTTCAGCCCTCTGGACCCAGTTTCCATGAGTAGCTGGAGGAGGATGGATGCTGCATGCCTCATGCAGCTGTCACATCGGGCAAGTGAAAAATAAGTGCGATCTTTATTAGGGCCCAATATCCAGAAAGAATTTGCGATCGGGAGATCGGCATCAACGCTTTCTCGTCGCCGTTCCCTGATTGTGCAAAATCATAACAAAATCAGCGAAAATGAGAGCTAACGTTATCCTCCGGTTCTGCCGAGTGAAGCCAATGCTTCATGTGTTAAAGCTGCATTCTCTCTAGTGTCCACCAGGGGGCGACTTCCTCTGGTTGTATAGAAGTCTATGAGAAAATGACTCTACTTCTCTCTTGATTTATTCCCTCAGTAAACATTGTAAACATGAGTTTATGGTCTCAATCTCTAGTTTCAAGTCTTCTTCAATACAGCATGATGTTCACTGATGATCTCTAGTTTCTTAAACTTTTGTCTTTCTGCAAGTTTAATTCAAGCAGTCGGAGTCACAGCTCGGTCAAATGGATGAGAGAAGCCGGTGTTTTATACCCTGGACACTGTTGAGTAAGCGAGAGAGAGAGGATGAGCTACACCTCATCTTGAACTGGTGCATCCTGGAGAACAAGTCAGGCCGTCTTACTGTCGGGGGTTTTAGGGAGTCGTCCTCCAATCAGAAGATTGGCGGTTCAATCCTCCGGCTCCTCCATGTCGCCGTGTGTCCTTGTTGTGTGACACTTTAATCCCGTAAACTGTGAATGTTGCATGAATGGCTAGTTAGTCCTGATAAGTGGCTCCTTCCATGTTAGCTCCTGCCATCACTAGGGTTGGGTATCGTTTGGGTTTTTTCCGATACCGGTGCTAAAACGATACTTTTAAAACGATACCGGTGCCTAAACGGTGCCTGAACCGATACTTTTTTCTTCAAATTGAACAATATATTAACTGTTAAAGTATACTATAAATATAAATAAATACAAAACACTTGGCTTCAAACTACAGCTTCAAACTTTTTAACTATGAACAATATGTTAACTGTTAACAGTTTACAGTATACTTAAATAAATATAGATAAATACAAAACACACACTCTGTACACACACTACAGCTTCAAACCTCAGCAATTATTTTGCACAAATATGAGCATATTTTCCTTCTCTGGCAAAATACGACACGTCTCATGACTTATTTTATTTTACCAGTTGGTGGCGGTAATGCGCCAATTCGTCGTTTGCCAACCGCCAGTACACCTCAAAGAAGAAGAAGAAGAAGAAGAAGCTTTCGCGTGCCTGTGTTGTTGTGCTTATGATAATAATACTATGAGTGAGGAGCGGAGGACCGAGTCCTGCTGCCAGGACGGAGTCATCAGAGTAGTGTAAAAAAAGTATTTCAATCGGCTCAGGCACCGAAAGGAGGCACCGAAATCTGCGTTACGTTTCGGTCTGGTAGGTACCGGACGTATAGGAACCGGTTCCATACCGGCACCGTTTTTCGGTACCCAACCCTAGCCATCACTGCATGAATGAATGTGAATGACACGGTCTGGAAGAATACATAAGATACACTGATACTCGCTCTAAGCAGCTTATAACACAACTACTAATGCCCCTAGAACATATTTAATCAAAACAAATATATCGATAAAAATACTATCATTCATTTCTAAGTCATTTTAAGTGTGTATTTGTATGCAAATAAACACTATATATTTATATATATATATATATATATGTATATATATATATGATGATAATTGCCTCGGCAACCAAGAACCACTGGTGTCCTGTTGATGCGTATGGTCCCTCCGGCCCCGAGCGAGTGTCATCCCAGTGTCGAGCCTCTTCAGCTGGGATCCTCGCCCGGAAGAAGGTGAAGACTCTGGGCTCCATTAATCTCCCACCGCTGCCCAGTTCATGCTATTTCAGGTCCGAGGCGCCGCAGAGACCGGGCTGTAATCGTGCGCTCTCTTTGTATAAGTCTATATTTATTTGGCAGCACTGTGTCCTCCACTCAGGGTTAATCAGGTGAATCACTGCGACAGGACGAGAAGAGAGAGGGGGGGGGGGGAGGGGGGGGGATAGGCGGAGGCCGTCTCATCCATCCATGAAGTTATTACAGTAATACACTTCAGTGTTATTTATGACTGTGAAGCAGAGAGAGGCCTTTTGTGCTTCAGCTTAAATGTCATGATAATTATATGATAATGAATCGCTGGTGCAGCCGAGCAGAGGAAGTGGGAGGGGCTCACACGTGCACATGTCATCCACACAGCACATGCCATGTGAGTGAGTGTGATGTGTGAAAATCAATGCTGGAGGAGAAGATGTGGGTTTCAGAGGGAAGATGACTTGACTGTTTCAGGAGAGCACAACCTGAGTCTCCCTCTTCTCCTTTGGGGCCCAGTGTGTTTCAGGTCCAGACCTGAATCATGGTTCTAGACCGGTTTACGTGTACTCAACCTTTATCTATGTCATGCCTCAGGGCATAAACTGGCCCTGGGCAGAGAAACCAAAGTCAAGCACACGGCCTGAGTATTTTTCTATCGTGTGCTCTTCTTCTTTCTTGTCTCCTTCCTTGTAATTTGGCAGAGTAGAGACATTTTCCTATTGCAATATCTAATCGAAATTGTGCAAAGTATAATTCGATTGCTGGTTCTGAAAAGTGAAGCCAATGATGAAGTGCTTAAAACCTGCAGTATATCTAATGACCACCAGGGGGCGACTCCTCTGGTTGTATAGAAGTCTATGAGAAAATGACTCTACGTCTCTCTTGATTTATTTCCTCAGTAAACATTGTAAACATGAGTTTATGGTCTCAATCTCTAGTTTCAAGTCTTCTTCAATACAGCATGATGTTCATTTAGTCAATGATGGTCAGATATTCGATAAAGCGTCACCCTCTCGTGTAACTTCTGGTTGCAAAATATCAAAGATGGCGTTGGCAAAAAAAACAAGATGGCGACGGGCAACGCGCCCAACTCGAGGCTATTTCGAGGTCCATTTGGTGTGATTTCAAAAAGCAACAGTTCTAATCATGTTACTTAAATCGACCAATTATTTACCTACTTACTCCTCGTCATCGTCATTACTATGCAATGCCAATTTATGAATGCCAAAAAAGGCACTTTAGATTATTTCATGTACTGATAATGTAGAATTTTGATAATGTTCCCAATTATTTCGGGACGGTTGTGGGAGGATGAAATCGTTAGTTGAGAGCACTGGTGTCTACTGTGATTCACAGATTACTCACACTGAGATATTCCAAGGAACAGAACCTTTCAGCATTAAATTGCAGAAGCTTTTTGAGCAAAAATAACGGTAACAACAGCAGGGCTGCCATTTCCAGAGCTGTTAATGGAGCGATCTTTTCATACCTCCTCGAACACGACAATGTGGTCAATTAGTGAGTCACGGCAGGCAGAGAGCTTCAGGTTCTTAGTCACCGCTGTGAAGAGCTCAGGGGGGAGGGACTGACCACAAAAGTGAAGGAGGAAAAGTTCTGTTTTGAACATGTACAGATATACAAGTCTTGAAAAAGTAATGTATTGTATGCTGTATGTGTGATGTCTCGATGAATCTAATAGTACATGATTTTAAAGGGTATACATTGTTAAAGAAGTCCATTATTAATAATGGTTAACGTTGCAAAATGTTGTTGGTTAATGTTGTAACCGTAGACTGTATAAGAAGTGGACGTAGTCATCGTGACGGAACCCATTGGTTTGTCGACTGATGTTGTAAAGCCTCGAGTTCGAAGATTTCGCCATCTTGGATTACGGCTGTCGCCATGTTATTGTGTTTTAGCAACAATGAGCGGAAGTTACCATATTTGGACTGAGCAGGAGTGGATGGAGTCATCGTGACATCACCCGTTGGTTTGTGGACTGATGTTTAGACGTCTCGAGTTAGGCAATTTCGCAGTCGCCATATTGGAAACCACCTGTTGACATCTTGGCTCTTTTGCAACCAATAAACAGGAAGTGACCATATTTGGACTGAGGAGTGACGTAGAGACGGCGTATACGTCTCTGGTAGAGACCTGACAATCACCGTGTAGCCCCGCCCTAAAGCATCCCCTGCTTTATGGTCTGTTTGACCCTAAATGGACCATAATGTACTAAATGAACATCATGCTGTATTGAAGAAGACTTGAAACTAGAGATTGAGACCATAAACTCATGTTTACAATGTTTACTGAGGTAATAAATCAAGAGAGAAGTAGAGTCATTTTCTCATAGACTTCTATACAACCAGAGGAGTCGCCCCCTGGTGGACACTAGAAAGAATGCAGCTTTAACACATGAAGCATCGGCTTCCCTCGGTAGAACCGGAGGTTGCCGCCTGGTTTCAACAGATCCACTCCCTCTGTTCTTACCTTTCACAATAAAAGCCCTAGACATAATATTTAGCATTTTCGTGTTGTTTATTCGTCGCGCTCCTCGGTGTGTAAAGGTCATGAGGCACAAACTGCATCCACCGGTGCATGCACAGTATAACTCAAAGAAACAGGAACATCTACCTACACAGTCAGATCCACCTTTTAACTGAGATGAATCTCTGCGTTATCAAAGGATGACGTGTTCATGCTGAGGCCGGAGCCAGCAGCCTCTCCCTCCACCCCGGCTGCTGTCGGTCTTCAGAGACAGAGAGGAGCGAGCTCAGCCAGCCGTGGCCTGAAAACTGATTCTGTGATGTGCTGAGAGTGTTGTACTGCTACAGACCCCCAGAGGTTCAGGACTATCTCGCTCCACATCTACAGGGGCACACAGAGTGATGAGAACGGACTCAAGTCTAATCCTCACGCAAGGCTGATGATGAATAACCGATATTGGAAACACATCTAAGGGAACATTGATATTAACGAGCAGCCATCCCAGTTAGCGCCTAATGCAGATCACATGGACCATACTGCTGCACGCTTCCTGCACTAATGGCTCGCAGGGCTCTTTCTTTATCTGCCACGTAACAGCTCAATTGAAATATCGCAGGAGAGAGCAAGGCATCAAAACAACAAGGAGCGCCCCCCCCCCCCCCCCCAAAAAACAACCCTTTAAATATGAATTCAGTGGTGCCACTTATGTAAGCCTCTCACCGGTGGGAAGGAGGCGGACACGTGTGCATGAGTAGACATTTGATGTTATATATTCTCTATGTGCGGCTTCAAACGTCTGACTCATGCCTGACATTAGCGAGAATGCAGCTTTAACATACTTCAGAGCATCACAAGGTGGTGTGGCAGACCCAAACGCAGACACGAACAAGGTTAAAATAAAGTGAAAAGGTTTATTTTACAGGGGATAATGGGCAGACCAGAGAGGATGATCCACTGTGGGCACAGGAAGACAGGGTAAGCTCATGCAAACAACGACCAAGAACAACATACGAACACTGTGAATGCAACAATGATCTGGCGGAGAGTGGAACTGGAACCGGGGTAGAGACACTGTTGGGTGATGAGTAGATGGAAGGCAGCTGGGTTGACTGGGCAGGTGAGGTGAATGAATGTAATCAAGAGGGAGCCGGGAGGAGACCAGGGCGGAGCCACGCCGAAGCACACACACAGATACACAGGAAACACAGCCTAACCGTGACAGTTACTGTAAAGCCTGATGCTTCTCATACAGACACTAAGGGTGCCTTGTACGTCGGTATCAAGACGCCGCGGGCCACTGCTCAAGCGGCGGTATTTGAGTAACACAGAAACTGGCGTTACTGCAGCTCCACTCCTTTAAACAGCGGTCAACAGAAGCCAAGGCCGCTGACATTTACGTCAGACGTCTGAAGTTCCCCCACTGAT
Source organism: Ophthalmolycus amberensis (assembly GCA_024529925.1). Taxonomy (NCBI): domain Eukaryota; kingdom Metazoa; phylum Chordata; class Actinopteri; order Perciformes; family Zoarcidae; genus Ophthalmolycus; species Ophthalmolycus amberensis. Next base: position 110,450 of record JAFEUB010001480.1, on the reverse strand, counting down.
CAGAGCTAGCTGAATGCTACGACCTTATCTCATGTTATCGGAGGCAGCATGTGCCCGTTTCTGCAACTTTGTGACTTTTGGCGAGAGTAACATTTTGGTTGTTTATTCAGCAGCATTGCGGCCCTGGAGCAATGCAATCTGCTCTGGCCAGACGTGGACGCTGTAAAATGTCTCCTGAACAGGCCGGCATGCAACAGAGGTAAGTCTTTGAAATGAGGTGCACTTCTAGAAAGAAGGCTCGGAACATCTTGTGCTGCTACTGCACATGGGGGCATTTAAGTATAAGCAGGGTAATCGGCATAGCTTTCTTTGTGATCGTGCATTTACTGAATTGTCTCCTTCTTTGACCGTCGTTTAATCCGGATGGTCTCCTGCCATTTAAATCTCATTTTCAAGAGAGTTCTGGCTAAAACTGCACCATCATTCTGTTACACAACAGAGGACAGAACACAGGGCCAGAATAGAAAAGAAAGGACCACATTTCCGTGTGACGGTTGTGTGATGAATGCCCCCCCCCCCCCCCCCCCCCCCCCCCCCCCCCCCTCGTCTCGGTCGGGCCGAGGCTCCGATCGTTGGCCTCCGAGGCGGATCAATCAGCGTCAGCGCTGACCTGTACGAGTGCCGTCCATCATGGCTGAGGTGTCTGAGGTGTTTGAGGTGTTTGCGACGGCCTCTTCGGTGCTGATATTGAAAACACTGGGAGGCAGGAACAAGTTCCTGGAATCCATTTCATTTGGATGGGGAACTATTAGGATAATGGCGATAAACATTGCTAATCCCCCTGTGTGCTTTGTTCCGGGTATTAGAATGGCAGAGTTGATCCATTGATCATTTGTCAGGGGATTTGGAGAGAGAGAGTGCGACAAAACACCGACGTTATTCCGGGATCCACGGGGCATTGTATATGTGTATAGAAGTTGTCTGTTGTGTAAGATAATTGTTTTTCTAATTGCTCAGTGTTTAATTAATCCCCACTTTGTCTCCCTCAAGTCTTCTGTTAAATGATTCCTTTGGTCTTGAGGGTTGAATCCTCAGCTCGGCGGTGAGATCAGTCCTTTGTTGCTCAGACACGGAAAGGGAAGATTTATTGATTTATTTCTTTTAATCGAAGACCGGAGTTACACTTTTCTTTTCACTGCAACTTTGGTGATCGGTTGTCCCACCGATTGGATAGTGATCGGATATGTTTTGTAGAAGCGGTGGATAAAATCATTTCATTTCCTATGAATTCTTCATAATAAAAGCCTCCTTTATTTTTGCTGCCTACTCTTCCTCCTGACAATATTAGTAGACTTGTTTTATTGAAGACTAGCCGCTAACAAAGCTCCCGAAGTCGCATTTCAAAGCACATTTTCTCATGAATTCTTCACAATGAAAGTCGTCCTTTTTATTTGGTTATTCAAAAGCTTTCACGTTGCCAGTCCATGTGTATCACCGGTGTCGGTCAATGATCACAGCCGATGCTCACGGAGCTGAGGGAGCCGGCTAAACTGTCTGCCTGCATTGGGTCCCAGTTCATTTAGCTGGTGCCCGCGGGACAGAAAGCTCTTCATTATGAATGAGGCGCCGCATTGATGTGCCTCAAAGTCAGAGGCTCATTAGGTCTGAATACTGCGCGCTGGCTGAAGTTGCAGCAGTGCACTACCGCTCCGTCACAGCTCCGTCACTCTGAAGGGATGGCCGACCTCTGACAGACGTGCCTGCTCAAACTCACGGTTGTTAAGATAAGATAAGATAAGATAAGATAATCCTTTATTAGTCCCTCAGTGGGGAAATTGCAGGATTACAGCAGCATTGCTCACAGCAAATAAAAATAAAAGATAAAAATCAAGTAATATAACTAAACTAAACAGTAAACAGTAATAAAATAGGACAGTAAAGAAGAGTATTAAATATAAAAAATAAAATATACCAGCATATACAGAATATACAGACGGAATAAAAAATATAAGAGAATACTTAAACGTATTGGATATTGCACCAGGTGAATGAATTAAAGTGATTAAGTGATTAAAGTGTTCAAGTGTTCAGTGTGTTAGTGGTCCACCGAGAGCAGTTTGTTGTGCAGCCTGACAGCAGCGGGGAGAAAGGACTTGCGGTACCTCTCCCTCAGACACCGGGGGTGAATCAGCCGGTGACTGAAGGAGCTGTGCAGAGCTGCCAGAGTGTCCTGCATGGGGTGGGAGGCGTGGCTCATCAGGGATGAGAGCTTCGCCATCATCCTCCTGTCTCCCACCACCTCCACAGTATCCAGTGGACACCCCAGCACGCTGCTGGCCTTCCTCACCAGTTTGTCCAGTCTCCTCCTGTCAGCTGCCGCGATGCTGCTGCTCCAGAAGACCACTCCATAGAAGATGGCTGATGCCACCACGGAGTCGAAGAAGGTCTTCAGGAGTGCTCCCTGCACCCCAAAAGACCTCAGTCTCCTCAGCAGAAAGAGTCTGCTCTGTCCTTTTTTATAGAGAGCGTGAGCGTGGTCAGTCCAGTCCAGTTTATTGTTCAAGTGAACACCCAGGTACTTATACGACTTCACGACCTCAATGTCCAGTCCCTGGATGCTCACCGGTGTCGGAGGAGGGCGTTTGCCCCGGCGGAAGTCCACCACCAGCTCCTTGGTCTTGCTGGAGTTGATGTGGAGGCGGTTCCGCTGGCACCATCCTAAAAAGTCTTGCTTTAGTTCCCTGTATTCTCTGTCATCATCGGCGGAGATGAGGCCGACGATTGCAGAGTGTTCTCATCAGATCTGTCAGGAAGCCTGCACACATACCGCATGTGTTATCAAAAATGCACCAGCTGACCCATGTAACATGTGTAGGTGATTGGGTTTAAGATATTAAATGTGTCGAGGCGGCGTCAAACGTACAGTATGCTGTCTGCAAGCGAATCCTCGCTCGACCCGTTAAGTTCTCAACTGCAGCTGCTGTTTATGTCGCTATTTGCAGATCACACTTTGCTGAGGAGTTACGAGCATACAGCAGTTATCTTTATGCAATCACAACACCACGGCTGACCTGCATGGAAGTGTGTTCTTCATCTGCTCTTGTGGCTCTTTTTTTCTCATCTTACATGACAAGAAGATTGATCCTCTGACTACGTTCATGTGCACAGAATATTGTTGACATGGCTGATGAAAATGAATAGTACACCAATGTTCTCGTTTACATACATCCTGGCATACTCCGATGACAGTAAGCGGTGGGGGACTTGATGTGTACTTTAGTTGGACCCATGTCCCAACCCGCGAACATGGAGAGAGTGAGGCTCATGTCCTCTGCTGCATGTTTGGCTTCTTCTTTGGGGAGCTGTCATGTCGTCCAGCTTTACATACAGACTATGCTCTTGTAACTTTCCTTTAAATATAAGGCTGCAGCAGTCAGGCTAGCAGTTTCCAGTCATTGTCCTAAGCTAAGCTAATTGCTAGCTTTGCACAAATGTAAACGATGAACAAACATGTCGAACCTTTGCACCGAAGATGAATAAGGCCATGCATTGGATTAGCTAAATGGATATCGTCACCCCGGCTGCGTCATTAGGCTCATAGAGACTCAAATCCATATTTACTGCGGAGATAAAACTCTGCGCTCAGAAACCTCAACAAGAGCTCTGCTTCCACCAGCGCTCCTCGGATCGATGGCAGGAGAACGGAGACTAACCGCACGCTGTGTTACAGCCGTGGTTGCTGTGCCACCTCTCCACCTCGACCGCTCACCACACATCATCATCTGTCACAGTCCTGCTGTCCAACGCGCTCCTCCAGTGAGTGGAGCAGAGCGCAGCACAAACCGGAGCTGGTCATCTGCTTTCATTTAAATAATTGAGCATGGTGACTAAATGCAGATGGGTTTTATTTTTCATCTAATGAAAAAAAATGACAGAAAATGAAATTGATTCAGTGTGTACATAATCTGCTTCCTCACCAGTTCACTGCTTCTTCCCTCTTTGCTGGCGAGGCCCCTTCACTGCCCCATGGGGGGCGGGGGTACATGCACACAGCTCCCCCGGGGGTCGTTAACATGTTCATAATTGGGGCGTGTCACTGCTCTTTCTCCTTCAATTGACTTATCGATCCGCTCTTTTAATTATGCAACACTTTCTGTTTTAGAAACAGGCCTCAGCCACGTCGATGCGGAGTCATCCCGGTGCAGCAGGACCGCTGGCAGATGAAGCAAAAGATGTCTGGTTATAGCCAGCTGAGGGGAGGACATCAGCTCCTCATACTGTTCAGCATATAGCGGTCGTTTTCATTTCAAATCCTCTCTTCAAAAAATACACAGAGCAGCGATTATGCTAATGCAGCCGGTAACCTTTGCTAAACACAGAAATGTGTGCGTTTGCGTCGGTTAGATTGCGTTTGCCTGTGGGTTAATGCTGCTGCCAGCGTGTGTTCATGATAGGTCAGTTTCTATTTATGTCTGAGCCCCCCCCCCCCCCCCCCCTCCACCTCCATCCTCCATCGTCGCTGTGATGCTAACCTCCACGTCTGCTCAACGTCACAGGACAGCCGCAGGGGAGGTCGGGGGAGGGAGGGAGGGAGAGACGCTGGTGTTGGAAAGAGAGACAGAACGAGAGGCAAAGCTCCAAGTGTGACCCGAGTGTCACTCACTGGCCTCCTCCTGCTCTTTACACACATGTAATCTCACCATCTCCCTCTTCTCGAAGTCATTTACCTTAAAAGCCTTCGCCTCCCTTTTGATTAGCAATGTCGGCTCTCTCGCTGCTTTGCGATGTGAAAGCTCTTTGGGTTTTCTTGTCTTCCACACAGCCGCTCTGCCTCCCCCGCATCATAATAACCTCACAGTCAAATACTGTTATTCTTCATCTGACTCTGACCCTGTTTTCTGCTAAGCTCTTCTCAGAAGCTCGGGCTTGAACATCTTATGTCACCCTTTAGCTTGGGAAGAAAAAACTAAAATGTATCCGCCGCTTGAGTCTTGCAAGATACGAGTGAAGCTGCACACACTGGGGAGGACACACAGGACGACAAGGTAAGAGAGAAAGAAAGAGGACGAGACTATCACTGGATCAAACATTCACTGATATCATTCATAGATTATTCTCAGATGGGTCCAATGTTGCTCGAGTGGGTGGACACAATATTATAACACTACTACGACACATTGCATGTAGATAAAAAGTCCCTCGATGAATTGTTTTTTTACTACGTGTCAGAAAGGTGTTGATTCATATTTGACTCATAGTGGTGGAATGTAACAAAGTACATTTACTCAGGTGTTGTACTAAGGTGCGCTGAAAAAACGACTGTTGCTACTCGGCAGCAAACGGACAAAGTTAAGGTCAGACGGCAACCTCCGGTTCTGAAAAGTGAAGCCTTTAACCTGCATTCTCTCTAGTGTCCACCAGGGGGCGACTCCTCTGGTTGTATAGAAGTCTATGAGAAAATGACTCTACTTCTCTCTTGATTTATTACCTCAGTGAACATTGTAAACATGAGTTTATGGTCGCAAATATGGTTTTGAGCTTTCGCAGTGCGAATAAAGGCATCGACCAATCACACAAACAAGTTGCACCTACGTTGATGAAAAAGCAACACAGAGGCTCCGTAGTCCGAACAAAGACGGACAACTTTATTGTTCATTTAATCTTGACAAAGGCAGCGCTGACCACATCCAAGCAGTCAGTGCCTCCACATCAACCACAGGATATGTGTTGTCCCGATCTCTGAATAACATCCATTCAAATATCATGACACAACTTCATTCAATCGACCGTAGAAGCCTAGAAGACATCATAGAACATCTGAAGTCATCCTCCTGCTGCTTGGATATTCTACCAACACACTTTTTCAAAAATATTTCAAACTGCATGACCACTGATCTTTTACAAATTGTAAACACATCCCTTCTCTCAGGTGTCTTCCCACAAGCCCTAAAAACTGCAGTTATTAAACCACTCCTAAAGAAGGTTAGTTTAGACTCCGCAACGATGAAAAATTATCGGCCAATATCAAACCTCCCATTTTTAAGTAAAATAATTGAAAAAGCGGTTTTCCAACAGCTGACCAACTTCTTGACCGTAAATAACTGCTTTGATGTTTTCCAGTCAGGCTTTCGACAGCACCACAGCACTGAAACTGCTCTTGTTAAGGTTTTCAACGACATCCACTTAAACATAGACAACAGCAGAAGTTCAGTCTTAGTGTTACTAGATCTCAGTGCTGCATTCGACACGGTCGACCATGCCATACTCCTAGAAAGACTAAAAATCTGGGTGGGACTCTCTGGCACAGCACTTAACTGGTTTGAATCCTACTTGAAGGGCCGAGAATACTTTGTGTCTGTAGCTGATTACACATCAGAGCTGACTAAAATGACATGTGGTGTTCCCCAAGGTTCAATACTGGGGCCTCTTCTGTTCAACATCTACATGCTTCCACTAGCTCAGATTATGGAAAACAACAAAGTGTGTTATCATAATTATGCAGACGACACACAAATCTACATAACTATGTCACCAGGGGACTATAATCCCATACAAGGGCTGGGTAACTGCATTGAACAAATCAACAACTGGATGTGCCAGAATTTTCTTCAATTAAACAAAGATAAAACAGAAGTAATTGTTTTTGGTACCAAGGACGAACAATTGAAAATCACCGCTCAGCTTCAGTCACTGATGTTAAAACCCACAAACCAAGCCAGAAATCTAGGTGTAGTTATGGATTCAGACCTCAACCTGAACAGCCATATCAAGACAATTACAAAATCAGCCTATTATCACCTGAAGAATATATCAAGGATTAGAGGACTTATGTCTCAACAGGATTTGGAAAAACTTGTCCACGCATTTATCTTCAGCAGACTGGACTACTGTAACGGTGTGTTTACAGGTCTCTGTAAAAAGTCCGTCAGAAAGCTGCAGCTGATTCAGAACGCTGCAGCTCGAGTCCTCACTAAGACCAGGAGGGTGGATCACATCACTCCAGTTCTGAGGTCTTTGCACTGGCTTCCTGTCCAACAAAGAATTGACTTTAAAATCCTGCTGTTGGTTTACAAAGCACTGAATGGTTTTGGGCCAAAATACATCTCTGATCTGCTGCTACCTTATGAACCATCCCGACCCCTCAGGTCGTCTGGGACCGGTCTACTTTCTGTTCCCAGAGTCAGAACTAAACATGGAGAAGCAGCGTTCAGTTTTTCTGCTCCACATATCTGGAACAAAGTCCCAGAAAGCTGCAGGTCTGCTGAGACCCTCAGCTCATTTAAATCAAGATTGAAGACCTTTCTGTTTGCTGCTGCCTTTAATTGAACCACATTCAATTAATATATTAATCAATTTCCTGCATTTCTGCATTTTACTACTGAATTTTATTTCTTACACTTTCTTTAATTGTTTTTAAATCTCCTTTTCTTTTGCCTTATGTTTTGATGCTTTTAATGGTTTAATGTGAAGCACTTTGAATTACCTTGTTGTTGAAATGTGCTATACAAATAAACTTGCCTTGCCTTGCCTTGCCTTACAACCAGAGGAGTCGCCCCCTGGTGGACATTAGAGAGAATGCAGCTTTAGTACTTCCTCATTGGCTTCACTCGGCAGAACCGGAGGTTGCCGTCTGGTCCGTGGTTGCTTTACCATCTTGATGGCTCTCGTTGATCCTCTGGGAATTCCTTTTACAGCCTCACAATGACAACAGCCGTGAAATAAATACTGCAGAAGGAGTGATGTCATACCTGTGTGTAGGACAGCGTGTACAGTGTAGTATCTATACCTGTATTACTCACTAACACTGCCCCTAATACTCCCACTACTATGAGCTATCTGTATGAGTTTTACAGTTATAAACCCTCTGAACCGCAAAAAAACATGTTTTCTTTCAACAATCGCCAAAACTACACCGTTTATTCCAGCTAGACGTCTTAAAACCGTCATTATTATCAGATCTGTCCAACGGTCAGTTTAACGAGTGACCGTGTTGACTGGTGACTTTCAGACAAATGCGTCCGTGATCCTGTCTGACATCTGTAGGACTTCTGACAACCGAACACGAGGCAACCAGACATTTTTTATTCAAATTTTAAAGCTTGCTATATACAGTGTATATATATATATATATATATATATATATATACACATACTGTATATGAGCAGTCACAAATTGCGTTCACTCAAAAGCAGAAATATTGAAATGAATGTAAAATATAAACACCTTGGCAGTGGTGTGTGTGTGTGTGTGTCTCTCTTTAGGTGTCTGCTTGTTGAGTGCGTCTCAGTGCTGAAGTGTAGTTCTGGCAGCAGAAGCGATTACGTGCATTCATCTTCATTTGCTGGCCGGCGTTTGCTGTGTTACCCCCCCCCCCCCCCCCCCCCCGAGACTCAGACCACCGATTCAACAGCCTGAGCCTTCATATCTCTCTCTCTCATATTCCCCCTCTCTTTCCTCCCTCTCTCCCTCCCTTCTCATCCTGCAGTCTGCTCAGCGTCTCCCTCCTTTGTTACAGTCTGGCTCGGTGTCACCGTGACATTTGACAAACGGCGTAACAAATACCATGACCCGTCCCCGCGCACTTTGAATGATGATGTCCACGCCGGTGATTACCGCGTGTGGAGCAGAGCTGTCAGGAGAGGCTCTTCTGTGGACACCGGACTAATGACTTGTTGAATCCATCATTATTTCCCCATATTATTTTCTCAGAGCTGTGGAAATTAAAATCGACTGCCCTACTTTATCACCACGCCTCGTTGTGCAAATCAGACCAGCAGAGATGAAAAGAAAAGAAGTGCAATGGATGACAATGCTCCAGATCTTGTCCTCCGTCATGTCTGCAGGCTGGAGTGTGTTGGAGGGAGGGTGGGGTTCTGGTCGGTGGCAGCGGGCCAGGGTCCATCAATGGGGACTCTGATGGATGAGCTCCAGTCTGACGTGTGCTGTTTTGTTTGTTTTTTTTGCATATATATGGGAAAGTGAAGTTATATGTGTGTCGTGACGGAGACGCCACATTCTATTACTGCGTGGAAGTACGAGAGAAACCCATATGAGACGGGAGCGCTTGTGCGCTTCAGATGCCACCTTGAATGAAGCAGCTGGAGATTACAGCAGAAACTCAAAGCACAGAAAATGTATTCATGAGAAGGAAAACTTCTACGGTGAAACAGCAGCATTTTTCTTGTCTTCTCCTGAGATTGAATGTAATGAGAAGAGGTACAATAGAAAGAAGAGGAGGAATCAAAAGTGCTCCATCAGATAGATGGTGAAGTGGATTCTCAGGAGAGAGAGAGGACTGGTTCTTTTCTTTTCTTTCATCATGAATGTGCGTCATTTGCCTGCAGTGCGAAAGACTGCTTTTCATTCAGGCTGTTGAATAATTACTCAGGGGCCAAGTCTAAAAGCATTACCTTTGTTTGCTGTACCAACTCAGTCGGGGTAGCAACAAACTCCTCTAAAGATAGCCACTTCCTGTCACGTTGATGAAGAACGTCTGAAATCCAACAAGATGGTGAATAATGAATGAAGTTCTATACCTCTCCAGTCAGAGGACGAACAATCTGGCATTTGTTAACCTGGAGGCCGTTCTTACATTGTTGTCATCGGTCATGATCACACTTTACTCATCACTTCCCACGTAAAGACTCTGGAAACAATGACTCACAAGAAAAACGTTGATCATTGATTGGGCAACGGGCTGGAAAAGAGAAATCAACGTCCATGGAGTCATTGTAGCATAGCCAGAGAACCTTCGCTAAGTCCCGCCCATCGAACGTAGACTGGCCAATCGGAGGGTCCGGCTCTGCTCCGTAGACTCTCATGTTTTCAGATTGTCTTCATTTTCAGGCTGCTGGGTTTTGAGCTAGTCATGGTCAAAGGAGCTCTATTTAACATTCAGATCATTTATATATCTTCAAACAACTATCATTTGTTAAGATAGTGGAGCCCTGCACTGTGCTAATTCAGTGGTCACGTAAACACTGTCTGCTTTGTCAGCACTTTCGTCTAAGTTTGCACTGTTCGCGCCGTTAGTTATGGACCGTCGGCTCGTGGAGAGTTGTTGGAAGACGATCAAAAAACTCCCAATCTCACATCTGTCAACTTTAAGCGTTGTGTGATAGTGATACTTGGGAGGTTGCGAGGAGATATACGCTTCTAAAATGTAACATGTGGAGCTAACATTAGCAGAGTACCTTAGCATATGTTCACCATCTTAGTTTAGTTTGCTTTAGCATGCTAACATTAGCTAATTAGCAATAAACACAAAGTACAGAATGTCATAGATAAACCGGAAGTTGGCGCTCGAGGAAAAATCTCTAATTTATCTTCTGTGCATATTATCAATCATGGTAATCCATCCAAAAAAATTGCACATTTTGGAACTTGGTCATTTGATCTGTACAATGTGAAAACGTTCAGACATAAACCATCTTCTCGTGGTTGCGAAAGTGAGCCTCACCCTCAAACTAACATAAACCAGCCAGCATGTATGAGTTTGCAGTTTGCTTCAATCCAGTTGATTCTGCTTTCGGTTGAACTCAAAGACGAAGTGGTCGAGATTGAAATGTTTAATTTACAGTAAATCTTTGTTGTTTCCTGCTCTCTGCCTTGATTAATGCTGCAGGCCGTATGTCTCACATCTTTATGACCTATCTGGTGAGTAAATTGTTATCATGACTAATAATCACAAAGGTATGAGAATAACAGCCGGGTTTATAGATACTGGAATTCCCCTTTTCGTTCTGGCCTGCACAGTGTTGCAGCCTTTTCTTGTGAATTACAAATCATTATTACAAGAAAACTGCAAACGACAGAAATGATGACGGACACACAGCGAGCATCCGGCTCAGTGGAGATAGAGTTTAAATATGTTATAAATGTGGCTACATTCATACTTTATCATACTTTCATGTGATTATTGAGTGCCGCTCGGTCTCCAGGCTGTACCGGCAGGTTCAGGCTAATTTATTGCCCTTTAAGAACAGGCGAAGAAGGAAAAAGCTTTTTTTATGTTTGACGAACCTCTCCTTTCTCTCAGACTGACCCTCAAATGTTGGAAATGCTGATGCATCTCCACAGACCCACACCTCCACCCACGTGCACGTTGAACGATCACATCAGAAGGACGAGAAGGAGGCCGTCTCCGTAGCGATGGTGGAGCCGGCTTGGGTCGCCTGCTTTTGATGACCTTCCGTCTGCCGTTTCTCCTCTTCAATATTCAAGCCACGGAGAGAGCATTTGCATCGCTACCATGAAATATGGATGCTGTGCGGAAGGAAGACAGACGGGTGAACTCTCACCGCCACAAGGGAAGCGGACAGAAAGAGAAACCGATGAAGCAGTGTGTCAAACAGTGAGTTTAAAACGGTGATATTCCCCCGTCTTTGTATCAGCCACTTCTTTTTAACTTTCTCGTCTGCCATCTGAATTCAAATCATCGCCGGCGACTTAGAGGAACGTTTGACAGAGGAATGTGAAGCACAGCTAAGCTGGGAAGAAAAAGAGGGGCAGCAGGAGTGTGTGCGTGTGCGTGTGTGTGAGAGAGAGGAATCAGAGAAAGTGTCCTAAAAAGACAGGGGGAGATTGGTTTCACCTGCACTACAGTGTTTAGATAAACTCCAGCAGCAGGCAGCTGAGGACTCAGCAGAAATGAAACAGGATGCAGGTTCAACTCAGCACTTCAAAGACAACTTAAGAGTTCAAGAAACTCCAAATATTTGAGTCACTGTAGCAAAAACAGCCCAGTCGCCAGGAAAACACATTGGCATTGTAGGCTTCTGCAAACCACGATTACATTGAATGTACCGTTTTTATAAACGGCGGTATTACCTACCAAATCCATTTTTTGTACCAGGCTTTTGTTTATTTCTGCTGTAACGTTGAGGACTTTGGGGATTGACTCGCTACTGGAGCCTCAAGTGGTCATCTGAGGTACTGCAGTTTGTGACACTTCCATGTTGGCTTCGTTTCTCAGCTCCGGAGGTTGCTGCTTGGGGTCGTTGACGTATTACAACAAGCGACACGCAGAGCAAGCGATGTAGTTAGTATGTTGAGCGGCCATTATTGAGGAGTTATGTGGTATAGTAACGAATATAAAGAGTGAGAAAGTCACACAAACACAGGACTATGAGCCAGGAGGCTGCTGTACGTGTACAACGTAAAACCAAAAGTCACAGTTGTTACGTTACACCGTTCCGTTCTGTTGTTAAAGTGCCGTCGTTACCGTGCCGTCATTACCGTCCCGTCATTACCGTTACTTTTTTTTACCCTTGCGTTGTTACCGTTAACAGTTCCTTTGTTACTGTTATGTAGTTACGTTATGTCACGTTACGTTAATTCACGTTATGTTACGTCACGTTATGTCACATTGTTCTGTCACGTTATGTTATGTCACGTTATGTCACGTTATGTTACGTTATGTCACGTTAATTCACGTTATGTTACGTTATGTCACATTATGTTATGTCACGTTACGTTAATTCACGTTACGTTAATTCATGTTATGTTACGTTATGTCACGTTACGTTAATTCATGTTATGTTACGTTATGTCACGTTATGTTAATTCACGTTACATTAATTCACGTTATGTTACGTTAATTCACGTTACGTTAATTCACGTTATGTTACGTTAATTCACGTTACGTTAATTCACGTTATGTTACGCTATGTCACGTTGTTATGTCACGTTATGTTATGTCACGTTATGTTATGTCACGTTATGTTATGTCACGTTATGTTATGTCAAGTTATGTTATGTCACGTTACGTTAATTCACGTTATGTTACGTTATGTCACGTTACGTTATGTCACGTTATGTTATGTCACGTTATGTTATGTCACGTTATGTTATGTCACGTTATGTTATGTCACGTTACGTTAATTCACGTTATGTTACGTTATGTCACGTTATGTTATGTTACGTTATGTTGTTATGTTATGGTGTTATGTTGTTGTGTTATGTTGTTCTACGTTGTTATGCTACGCTGTTATGCTACATTGTTATGCTACGTTGTTATGCTGTCGTTATGCTACGTCATTATCTTACGTTGTTACGTTATTATTTTAACACAAACCATATTTTTTCTAACCTCAACCAAGTAGTTTTGTTGCCTAAACCTGACACATTTTTTCACAATGTTAACAGCCTCACATTGTGGGTTGCTACCAGGCTGACATGAAACATATTTTTGCTTCAGAAACAGACAGGTTGCGAACATCTTTTTTAGAAACGGTTGAGTACACGCCATTAATTTGATCAAAAAGATTCTCTCACGGGAGTTTTCCCACCAGTTAGCACATCCTGCTACATGATGCTGTTCATCAGAGGAGAGGAGACAGAAGAGTGGTCATGTGGAAAGGAAGTGGGAGTGATATGACGGCTGTAAAGGTCACCAGGAACTGCTCCACTTGTTCATCCACTGTCACTCATCCAGTGAAGAGACTGTATACTCTTCACTGGATGAGTGACTGTCAGAGACTGTATACTCTTCACCGCCTTATGTGAACTGAAACTAAGATAGTAAGAAATCTAAACATCTCCTAAAGGCCGTGTTATGATGAATGTCATGAACAGTTCAAATCTCACGCAAATCAGACACATTACCTTTGAATTGATATTGTGGCTTGACAGGTTTCTCCACCTTTTTGAATACAACTGCTCATTTAAATCACCTTTGTTTAAACAAAAATCCCATTTCAGATTATTTATGGGAGGAGAGATGATTTTAACATTACCTCTGCTGGTCAGTGATTTTAATCTGGTCCCGAGCATTTATGTGGGTACATTTTAACCCCCACCTTAGTAACAGTCACAACTACTCCCCTCGCTGGTCCTCCTCCGTCACCGTATCTTCACTTGTTGTTGCTGCCGGCTCTGTGAGGCTGGACTACGACACAGCAGCGCTTTGAGCTAAACGCTAATATTCACAATGACAGTGCTGACAGACTGAGATTTAATACTTAGCATGTTCACCGTCTTAGTGTAGCGTGTTTGGATTCTAACATTAGCCAATAAGCTGCACCTGAGGGCTCATGGGAATGTCATTATCTTTGTAAATATTTGGCCATAAACCAAAGGAGCAGTGTGTGGGATTTAGTGGCGTCTAGAACTACGGTGGCCTTCAAGTAACCATAAATGTGAAAGTCTCTCTAGAGCCAGTTTGTCCATTCTGGGCTACTGTAGCAACATGGTGGACTCTGAAGAGGACCGGCTCCCTATTTAGATATGAAGGGCTCATTCTAAGCTAACGAAAGCACAACAATCCCTATAAGTAAACCTTGTTGTTGCTGTATTTTATTTAAAGAATTCTGAAACGGGATGAATCTCATCGCTTTTGTAGTTCGGCTAATTTGTCCTCCCTGTACAGAGTAAACCCATAAACAGTTTCTATACTGTGTGTTCTGCCCACACGCATACCCTCATGATGTCAGAGTGACTCATGGAGAAACGTCATTTTGTGTCTGGAGCACCTGCAGCTCACCGTCCCGGCGTTCTGAAAGCCGAGAGGGAAACCACATCTGAGAACACAAGGAGGATAATAACCGTTTACCTCCAAAGCCGGAGTCACACGCACGGCTTTACAAAAGCAGCTATTGTCATCGAGAGTAAGCCCACAACAACGTACAGAGGGAGTCCCGATACAAGTGTGTGTGTGTGTGTTGTGCACAGGTGAAAATACTTGTTGGCATTAACTCAGCGTGAGACATGTTGTCTCAGATCATGGGCTTCCTGTTTAAAGACCACAGAGCAGCTTTTACTGTTTACACCAACAACCTGCAGTAAATCAATCATGTCGGGACATTAAATGCTTCGTAGCTTATTCAGTTTGTCTTGTGTAATAGAAGAGGTCCTGTCTTTTGCACTTTTGAAAGACATTTCAATAATTCACAACAAAAACAAATGTTTGTTATAGAGGTAGCTGCTGGTGCACATTGAGCACAGTGTTTTTAGACCCTTCCATCTTTTCCTGTCTGCTCCACTTTGTAGGAAATTCCTGTTTCTCCTGAAATCTCAGAGCAGGTTTGGGCGGTTCTCCTGTTTACCTTTTCCTCTGGCCCCGCCCCTCTGCTCTGCCACTTCCTGATCACCTTTGCCTGTCAGAGGTGAGCAGGTTCCGAGCTCACACGGCCGGCAGTCTTTCCCCACCGCTTCGGATCTGAAAGACGTTCCCTCAGGACCGGCAGTCGGATCCAATTTCTCCTCTTGCAGCCAATCGTCAGACTCAGTGACCGAGGACAAAGTCCTCTCTCCAGAGGCATTTCACACTCCCCCCCCCCCCCCCCCCTCTCTGAATGGTAATGTTACACCCTCTGCGAGGCTCTACCTGTCCAGGTGAACTGCTCAGCTGAAAGTGAACGTCGCTCATGAAGACATGTAAGTAAACTTCTAAACTGGAAGTGTGCTACTTGTCTTAAATGCTGCTTTAGTAAACATGTGTCAGTAGTTAGAACACACAGGTCCAGTGTCTGGTGCTGGTTTGTGTTGCTTGGTTGAAGTAGATTTGCATTGAATCCCTGTGAGTGTAGAAGACGCCGGCTGCCTGTCAGGACGTACGCGTGGATCTAGATCTCAGACGGTGTTCGGTTCGGTCTGTGCTCGTCCAGTCGGCCGTTCTGATACTAGAGGCTCTTCAGGGAGCTTCACATCTGCCTGCAGCTGTTCTCCCAGACTGAGGTGTCGGGTCTGGCTCAGACTGGAGGACCCAGAGAGGGACCGGCACCGACATAAGGTCCTCCACAGGGCCAGGAAGCTCATCCTGTACGTTCGTTCATAAAGGAACAGGAGGGGCTAGATTTAATGAATATATATAAATATATATATCATGTCGAGGAGTAAATGAGTCATGGCGGGATTCTTGATTCTCGTCATATTATTAATCATCAATATACAGAAGTTTATTCATTTGATCGATTTCCTCTGTTTGTTTTGATGTGTGTCGTTATGAAATAGATTTCTGCAGAAAGTGAATAGAAAAAAAATGGCTTCCTGGAATTTTCAGCGACATGTCTGAACGCGACATGCTATGCTGGTGTGTTAGATGACACACACACACACACACACACACACACTTCGTGCCTCATGTTTGTTTGTGCTCCGTGTTCATTGAGCTGCTCAGAACTCAAGCCCCTCTGATCTTTGTCTGTTTAATGAGCTGATGCTGAAGAGATGCTCTCCAGCTCTCCCTGAGTGGTGCGAGTGTGCATCCTGTGGTTTGTTTGTAGTCCTGACTATGTGAGACCACGCCTGCTAGAACTACAATGACCAGCTGTGTCAATTTCACTTTGTTGTGCAGCACATGAAAATAAATCTGCAATGATTAACAAACTAGAAGACGGCTGTAAACGTGTTTCTGCAGTGTGCTCACATGCACTCGTCTTGATTCTGGCTGACTGCGCCGTGTGTGTGTGTGTGTGTGTGTGTGTGTGTGTGTGTGTGTGTGTGTGTGTGTGTGTGTGTGTGTGTGTGTGTGTGTGTGTGTGTGTGTGTGTGTGTGTGTGTGTGTGTGTGTGTGTGTGTGTGTGTGTGTGTGGAATAAAAAGGAGTGGTGCATATGTCCACAGCAACATGTTAGTTCAGCGTGGACGGCCGAGAGTGCCGACGCAGACACGTTGGCCTCGTCATCGTCGGGGTCGTTTTTTCACGCTCTGTCGTTAGGGAGAAAAGAAAAAGAGCTGACTCGGCCTTGTGTCATTATTAACTCGTCACAGATTACAGGAGAGAGCCTTCTCTACATCTGTGTGAGGAGGAAGGTGTCGACAAACAGCCGTCACTAAAGACAAAGGAAACGCTTTGAACTGGATTTACAATCCAAACACTGCAAAGCCCCCAAAGCTCGCGTGTCTCGTGCTCCTTGTATTGCGTTGCAGGTGTAGCTGTGGATTCAGGGATTAGGACGGAGGCTCTGGAGGCGCGGGAGTGTCCTCCGTGTGAAAGTCTCTGAGTTCGTGGGTGTGTCGGGCCGTGTGTCTCTGCGTGTAGCCGCATGTATGTGTGTGCAGGTAGAAGCTGACGGCCAACGTTTTATCTTCATTCCAATTATAAAGGCTAATCGGATCCAGTCGGGCTGTGAGACGTCGTCCATTTGGTTTCAGGTTCCATTGTGATCTTCTTTCTGTATTCTTTAGTGAGTGTTCGTCGTTATCGTTCTCTCTTTTTAACACCAAAGTTTCCCGGGAGAGAGAAGAGAAGAAGCTTAAAGGAGATTATGTTATCTGTTCACATCAGGAATTCAGAGGGAGAATATCAAACCGCCTTCATTTTTCATTTTCTTTAACTTTTAGTCTTATTTCTGCTCCTGCTGGCAGATATGTCTCTTTCTATTCCTCTTCTGTCTGCGGTTGTTTTCCCCATGTAGTGATGAAAGATCAGACCTCAGACGCAGCGGCAGGTGCCGCCGTCTGTGATGAATCGGCCGCGTTGCCGCCTGCTCTCGGTGGGGAAGCTGTGAAGTCGGCTCAGCCTCGTCTCAGTCCTCGGCCTCTGAGACACGGAGCTTAGATGGCTGTCACAGCTCGCCGCGCGCCGTCCTCGCGCTGCTTCTGTGCAGAGAGAACAAGGACGGCCTGTTTGTTTTGACAACTCGGCGGGTTGCTCTGCAGATTTGTTTGCACTTGCAGTGCGCGGTCACAGTCGTCTGCATTTTAGGACGCACATCAAAGTGTATTGAGTGTTTTTTTTAATTACCTCCAAACAGTTTGGGCATTTTTTTGCACATTTGACTCGCTGTGGTCTCGTTTTTCACTGCACTACACACTACAAGTCCTGCAGCTCTATAGAAACAGAGCAACCATGACTAGAAGCAGAGAGAACTTAGAGAGAGAGAGGAATGTCTGTTACAGTTACACTGCCAGAAATCACAAAAAAGACACAAACGCAAGTTTCTTTGGTACATTTTTTGACAAAAATTGGAAAACGCTGGAATTTATACAAACATTGTTTGAAGTAAATGTTTTGGGAAAAAAAATGGAGGCTCCACGTGCTGTAAATATTCAGCTATTTCCATTTTTA
>JAFEUB010001480.1:12500-87500 GCA_024529925.1 Ophthalmolycus amberensis | reverse complement strand
TCTCTCAGCGGGTGTTATGTGACGGCAGCGCTCGCTGTCTCTGGCCTGGACCCCAGAATCTGGCAGAGGGTCAGGAGTTGTAATGACTGAGACAGCCACGCCATCTGGCCAGAGCTGATTTCATACTCATGTGATCATCCCTGACCTTTATTGGCCTTTGGTTGGGAGGAGTTGTCATTCTGGTCACGTGATCGCCGGTGTTTCCGGCCCGCTCTGCTACTTGGTCGTGTCAGGACTCGCTCAGACAAACCTGTAGCTACATGTGCTGCTTTAAGGAGGGTTTTACTTCCTGCTCTGAATGCCTCCCGCTCTCATATTGTTTGTATTTGTCAAATGAATTTACCCAGAGCTGCATGTGTATGTTTTACTGATGCTCTGCCTTGAGCATGATGGTATTCATTTTTTTCTTCCTGCTTGTTTTGTGCCTGAAACTACTTGTTTTCATGAGCGCTCCATTCTCTTTCACAGCTTGTGTGAATATCGGGGGGGAAATAAATGAGTTCCTGGCAGCTACCATAGCTGCATTCTGTACATTTAAATGTGTGTGTGTGTGTGTGTGTGTGACCTTGCTGCACAATGACCTAGCTGTGGGACTAATAAAGGAAATTCTTATTATTGAATCTTTCCAGTCAGCCGTGCTTGGTGTAAGCTCTGATTTAAACGTGACTCACGAGTACGGCTGTCATTGTCTCTCCCTCCTGTCTTGTAAATAGCTTTCGTAATAGTCGTCTATTGGCGATATAGTCATTTACATATGTGTGACATCACACGTTTATGCCTATTTGTGTGCCGTGGTTGTGACTCGTGCACACTCATTCTGAAGCCTCTGGTAGGACAGTTTCCACGCTGTTCTTATTTGCTGTGAAAATGGGCCGTCGTGTTTGCAAAGTATCCCGGTGCATCAAAGCATCGACGGACACCTTTTCTTTAGGAGCTGTTCCATGAATGTACACACGGATTGGTTTCTACCCCATCAGTAGAAGGTGTGTGTGTGTGTGTGTGTGTGTGTGTGTGTGTGTGTGTGTGTGTGTGTGTGTGTGTGAGTGTGAGTGTGTGTGAGTGAGAGAGAGAGAGAAACGGCTCCTGTGGGGGTTTAGAACTGGTTTCTGTTCACAAACTGCATCCTGTCACAATCCAATTACATTTCCATTTCCTGCGTGCCCTGTGGTCTTGTCGCTGTGTGCTCGCCGTTCAAGTACCGCGGGATAACTCGGTACGCATGCATTAATGCACACACACACAGTAGATTCAGCCAAATATTCAGTCAGACAGGGTATTTACAGCAGCTAAGTGTCTTTCTCGAGGGGAGCAGACAGCTGAGCGCTGTGAAAATCGGATAACGGTGGAAAAAAGGTAAAGAGGGAAAACAAGGAAAGGGAAAGAGGGGGGGGGGGAGAAGGATTAAAATATGAGCTTTATAAATAAAATCGACATGACTCTACTTCAAATAAAGACATCTACAGGGATGAAAATGAGATTATCTGCAGTATTTCACATTTAAAGTTGCTTCATCTCTTTGAGTTTACGACCAAAAAAAGGTATTAAGGGCTGAACACAGTTTACAACCTCAGACAGCCTTTAATGCATCCAGCTGTCTGTATTCAGCACCTTCAGGTGAACGCCGGTCACAGTCCGTCAACGTACACCTCTCCTCCCTCTCCTCTCTCTCCATCCTCTCCTCCTTCTCCTCCCACTCCATCCTCTCCTCCCTCTCATCCTTCTCAATCCTCTCCTCCTTCTCCTCCCACTCCATCCTCTCCATCCTCTCCTCTCTCTCCATCCTCTCCTCCTTCTCCTCCCACTCCATCCTCTCCATCCTCTCCTCTCTCTCCATCCTCTCCTCCTTCTCCTCCCACTCCATCCTCTCCATCCTCTCCACCCTCTCATCCTTCTCCACCCTCTCATCCCTCTCCATCCTCTCCTCCCTCTCCACCCTCTGATCCCTCTCCATCCTCTCCACCCTCTCCACCCTCTCCATCCACTCCACCCTCTCCACCCTCTCCATCCACTCCATCCTCTCCATCCTCTCCATCCTCTCTACCCTCTCCATCCTCTCTACCCTCTCCACCCTCTCCATCCACTCCACCCTCTCCTCCCACTCCATCCTCTCCTCCCTCTCCACCCTCTCATCCTTCTCCATCCTCTCCTCCCTCTCATCCTTCTCCATCCTCTCCTCCCTCTCATCCTTCTCCATCCTCTCCTCCTTCTCCTCCCACTCCATCCTCTCCATCCTCTCCTCTCTCTCCATCCTCTCCTCCTTCTCCTCCCACTCCATCCTCTCCATCCTCTCCTCTCTCTCCATCCTCTCCTCCTTCTCCTCCCACTCCATCCTCTCCATCCTCTCCACCCTCTCATCCTTCTCCACCCTCTCATCCCTCTCCATCCTCTCCTCCCTCTCCACCCTCTGATCCCTCTCCATCCTCTCCACCCTCTCCACCCTCTCCATCCACTCCACCCTCTCCACCCTCTCCATCCACTCCATCCTCTCCATCCTCTCTACCCTCTCCACCCTCTCCATCCACTCCACCCTCTCCACCCTCTCCATCCACTCCATCCTCTCCATCCTCTCTACCCTCTCCACCCTCTCCATCCACTCCACCCTCTCCATCCTCTCTACCCTCTCCACCCTCTCCATCCACTCCACCATCTCCTCCCTCTCCATCCACTCCACCCTCTCATCCCACTCCGCCCTCTCCATCCTCTCCGCCCTCTCCATCCTCTCCTCCCTCTCATCCCTCTCCTCCCACTCCTCCCTCTCTACCCTCTCCTCCCTCTCCATCCACTCCACCCTCTCATCCCACTCCTCCCTCTCCATCCTCTCCATCCACTCCATCCTCTCCTTCCTCTCATCCCACTCCACCCACTCCATCCTCGCCACCCTCTCATCCTCTCCACCCTCTCATCCACTCCATCCTCTCCACCCTCTCCTCCCTCTCATCCCTCTCACCTCCCAGCTGTGTTGCTTCCCGAGACCCCTGCATGAACTATTGAATCAGGTGGTGATGATAGATGGTGTGTTCACCTCGCGTAGATACCAACACCGTTTCATGAAAACTAATTTTGCTGCTTTGTGTCATGTCGCACAATCCCAGATACGTCGAGGACGCCGTCGTATGAACCCCAAATATACAGATGTTTGCTGTGATTTTTATCAGTATAAACGGATCAAAAAGATGCTAAAATAAGTGAAAAGTCTTAAACGAGGATGTGTCAGGTCTGTCAGCAGGATGAAATGCTTGTTTTCTGAATGGGGTTTGGATCGATCGGTGCTATGCTATGCTATGCTAACACAGTAGCTGCTCCACAAATACAAATACAGCAGCGACGTTATTGTTTATACAAGCATCTATATACATGGAGTTTTATTCAGTCTCCACGGTGGACGGATACGGGATTTATTTTCCCTCCATTTCTGACTCAACAACAACAACAACAACAACAACATCAGGAGGAGGAGCTCAACCCTGATTGGCTTTTGCAACACAGCGTCACACAAATTTCAAATGTATTGGTGTCGCCCGGCGCACATTCACATCTATTTGAGTCTTTGCATTGAAAAGGTTTGCTTTGTGTTTGGTGTGATCCACCTTTAACCTTTGTTATTGTGCACCTGTCCTCCTGCATCGCTCCCTTATCTCTCTTTGTGTTCTGAAATTGAATGATTGAATGAATGATTGAATGAATGTATGAATGAAATGCTCACTTAGACTTAGATCTTCTTTAAAGAATTATTCGACACACATGTCGGCAGATTCTTTCGAGCGATCAGACCAATCTCCTGAACGGGGATCAGTCCATCGTTGGAGAGGAGGGGGGAGGGCTCGGCGGCAACACACCCCCCCCCCCCCCTCCACCCCCTCTCTATCCTCCTCCCTCCATGGACCAACATATTGCAGGCGGGTGGCGGGGGTGAGGTGAATCCAGAGGTTGCAAACGTGTACGTGTGTGTGTGTGTGAGCAGCCAATCAGAGTAGCACCAGGTACTGTCTCTGTTTGGTCTGCTCCATCCCCCCCCCCCCCTTCAGTGGTTTCTGCTGCAGTATAAGTCACAGCCTGCGCTGTTCTCGCTGACACACACACACACAGCACACACACACCGACGGAGACGGACATTCACACACACGAGCGCAAATCCTCTTACAACTAGCCAGAGCCCGGAGCAGATTAAGGGGCTGCACATCTCAAATTGTATTCCAAATGTGCCACCTTTGCACGGGTCCTCCTCCCTTCTCCTCTTCTTCTTCTTCTTCTTCCTCTTCTTCTTCTTCTTGCACTTCCTCCTTATCCTCCTGTGTGCCACAACGGGACTTCTGCTCTGCACCTGCTACTGCCGCCGCCGCTGCCACTTCTTCCTCTTCCTCCAGTCTTCAACCTCTGGCAACCGGCCCGTTTGCCTCTGCAGCTGAGATGAGCGGGCAGCCGGCCTGAGGAAGAGGAGGAGGAGGAGGACGAGGAGGAGGAGGAGGAGGAGGAAACAACCGAGGAGCTCACGCAGACCCGGAGGTACAGAGAGAGAACCAGAGAGAGAGGAACCAGAGGGAAAGAAAAGAGGTGGGAAGTGAAGGATTAATCCTGATCTGAGATCTGCCTCTGGCAGAAGGAAGGTAGGCGAGGGGGGGTCGGGGGTTGGGAGGGGGGGTCAGCACGGCCGGGTTCGGAGAATCGGAGGTGGTGGTGGTGGAGGAGGAGGAGGAGGAGGAGGAGGAGGAGGGGGAGGGGGGGGGGGGAGGAGGAGGGGGGAACAGAAGAGGAGAGAGAGAGCGTCGGCACAGAGACGAGCGGTGACCATGAAGGCTCTGCTGCTGCTGGTGCTGCCCTGGCTCAGCCCGGCCAACTACACTGACAATTTGGGAAACCTGCACATCCTCTACTCTGAGCTGTGAGTACGACACTCAGCACCCCCCCCCCCCCCCCCATTCCACCCCATCCATCGCCGGCCCATGCAGCCGTTTGTGTGTCATTGTGCATTGTGTCTTCCATCGGCCATCAGTTTGTGCAGCATGATCTAATGTTTACGTCTCCATCGTCACTTTAAGAGGTGTGAAACAGAATCGCCTCCCGATGCCTTGCTCATTGGTTGTTGTGTCCAGGACAGTTTGGATGCTCCAGCACTGAAGCTCTCTCTCTTTAGCTGCATGTGACGACTGTCTTCATGTGAGCCACAGTTTTACTCTTTACATGCCGTGTGTGTGTGTGTGTGTGTGTGTGTGTGTGTGTGTGTGTGTGTGTGTGTGTGTGTGTGTGTGTGTGTGTGTGTGTGTGTGTGTGTGTGTGTGTGTGTGTGTGTGTGTGTGTGTGTGTGTGTGTGTGTGTGTGTGTGTGTGTGTGTGTGTGTGTGTGTGTGTGTGTGTGTGTGTGAGTGAGTGAGTGAGTGAGTGAGAGTCCCGTTCAGCTTGTAACCACGCTGTGTTTTGTTTGTGGAGTAGACTTTCACCTCAGCATTAAATATTCATAGCTGTTCAAAGCCTCTTGTTATGTGCACATAATCCTCGATGCCACGAGGACACACCTGTCGGTGTTTCTCTTCGCCGCCTTTTTCCTTTACGATCGGTATTTCATCAGCGGTTACATCACCGCTTAGCGCGCAGATGCTCGGCACGTTGGCGGTGTTGTTGAGTTGTGACACCATGGAAACGAATCTCTGGTGGAGTGTGTCAACATGAGAGCTGCAACTCAGCGTCATCATCGGCTGGTCAGTCAATTCAAACATGTTCAGAACGATGAGAAGTCACCGTCGTAAATCAAGGAGACATCTTTGTGTTGCTTGATTTGCCAAAGATAAGCCCGTATATTCAGTTTATAGTCATATAAATCAGAAAACTGCAAATCCTCACATTTTAGAAGCAACAACTAAACGGCACACAATCATCCATTTACATTATCATTCATTTATTTTTTATTTAAGCTTCATGTATAAAAAATAACAGTTTTACCACATAAAACCACAAAAAACACTTAAAAATACAAACATGTTAAAAGAGACATCAGCTCCAACCATCCTTCATCCTGTTGTTAAAATCTTAGTTTATAAAATAATCTGGTCGCGTCCAAAAACTTTAAAATTTCTTTCACCAAAAAACGTGATGACGTAAGTGACTTTGCCACATGAAGGCTGAGCTACTGATGGTTTCAGGAGTCAGAGGAAAGAGAACGGCCTCGTTAAGAACAATGTTCTGTTCTATGGTTTCATGAAACTAAACTAAACTTTAAATCCCAAATACACTGTAACTGCACTGCCACGTCTTTGTTCTCCCTCTGAGCTGCGTCTCCTGCTCCGCGTCGGCCCTCGGAGCCTCTTCTGTGTGGGAGTTAATGTCGACTCCATCCAGCAGCTCCGTGTGAAGCCGGGGCTCTCTGATCCCCCACGAGCTCGGGTGCTACAGCTCCAGTCTGACGGAAATGTCCCATTATGCTGCATGAACACATGGAACAATGGAGCGCCGTGCAAATCCCCTCATTTCATTGTGTGGCTTTCCTCCACCGAGCGCGGCTTTAGCTCCGAGAGCCCGCGTTGGATGCCAGAGAGACGGGAGAGGACATGAAATCCCTCCGTCTGGTGATGCACTGGGTGGACTGGGGAGGATGGGAGTGCAGCAGAGGAGATGAGAGGAGACAGGAGGGTATAAGGTCACTTCCTGCTCCTGCCTCCCATCTGGGCGTGCATACGGGCGATGCACGCCGGTTCATGTGGGTCATCCCAGCGCGGTTGGTTTGTTTGGAAATCAAACTCTCCTGTTTTTTGCTGATTATGACATCACAGGGAGCAGACGAACGCGGACGTGGTGTTTTTCTGCCCGGCTGGAGAGCAGTGGCACTCCATTTGTCTTTATCCACACTGTTGACAGGAGCAGCCTCCGGCGTTTGCCGTCGCCGCGGCTCCTCTTTCTCTCCCCCCTCCTCCCCTCCTTTCTATTCCTGATTTCTTCCACTTTAATGTGATTACTACAGTGGGTTCATACCGCGCGGGTTACCAGAGAGTGGCTGCGATCCGTCTTACTCACACGTAAGTGAGCGGAGGCTCACGGTGTGCCGACGTTATGGCTGTACGCAGGGTTCACATGGGAGAATGTTTCTCTGTGATGAAACGCTTAATGTGGTTACTGCAGTTCTACTCTTGTCAGCACCGGCCATTAAAAGAGCAGCAGTGGCACACACACACACACACACACACACACAGGAGAGCTCCTAGATTGTGATTTCTTCCTGCTAACACACACACACGAGGGATGACGCAACGACGTTTGAATATTCCTGATAAAAGGTTGCATTCTTTGTGTTTTGGGGCATTATTTCCGTGTCGTAACTGGCTGCGAGCGACGCAGCACTGATATGTTAAAGTAATCGACAGGATTCCTCCTCATTTCACCACTAAAACCCTCAGCGAGGTGGCAGCTGGAGGGAGATGGCCTGAAAGTGTCCTACTTGCTATTTGCTCTGTTGTTGGTCATTTCCAGTAAATATCACGATAAAAAACAAAACGTCAGAAGATAGCAAGTGCTACTCCCCCACCACTACTCGCTGGTAATCTACATTAAAAATAGTTTTGATATTTTTGAAGAAATGTTCGTGACATTCTTTAATCTTTTAATGAATCCGATGCTCTGCCTGTATCGGTGGCTGTGATAAGATAACCTGCTCGTCACCGGACTCTTCCACAAGCTGCTATCTTAACAGCAGCCATGTCGGTTGTTTACTTTTCCAGCGATGATTTTGGGGGCGTGGCTTTGGAGTAAGGCCTGTCAGTGTTGGTGACTTTGAGACTTTCTCTGATTGTATTTAGTGCTGCTCGCTGCTTTCATTGGGAACGAGATGTTGGGTTGGATCATTTTTCTAAATTGAGCGTTCTCTTGCTAGTTTATCAAGATTACCACCTCTGGCTTTACGTTACGTCTCCAGTCTGATGTCGATCACATTCAACCCTTGTTTCTCCAACCTTAGTCTGATTCTTGACTTCTTTCTTCGTTCCTTTACTGACTTTAGTGCGTTTCCAGTTCACACCATTGCTCCTCGGTTGGTTTATGACGGTTTCCTGTTCACACTCGTCGACTTCTTGCTTCTCTGTATATTTTAGTTTGTACGTCCTCTGGCGTTTCGGATAATAATGCAATGCAAACAAAAGTGTCTGTGCGTGGTCGGCGCGTGCATGAATTATTCCTCAATCCATTTGAATAATGTAAAATTTCATATTCGGTCAATGAAAGTGACGTAACATTCAGCCACCGTAGGTTTTATTCCACAATCTAATTTTCATCAGTTTTTCAATACTATAGATAATTATATAATATATATATCAGATATATTTGTGGACAGACCTGGTGCACACACCCGGTTGGACCCACCCGGCCTCCCCTGATGATCACAGTGCAGCCCTGTGAAGCTTTAGTGATGAACCCGCGATCCTTTTTTGGGGCCTTTTCGCTGAGATGCCTGAACGCTGTGATTAGCTTAGCTTCCGTCCCTTCAGCGCTCCTCTCGGAGGTGTTTGATCACCGAGCTCCAGACATCTTTTCGGCATGGACGCATTCCAACAGGATTAACTCGCCCAGCAGCATGAGTCATCTGTTAACGTCGGGTCCGTCTGGAGTCAAAGCTAGCGCACCGCGCTCTCTTCGGCCTCGTGGCAGTTTGAAGCGTGTGGGCCGGCGGCGCTAATTAGACTTTTTGTTTGGATTGAATATTAATCCCTGTTGTGTGGTGAGGCCGCTCTCACTCTCTCATCGAGTCTAGCAGGGCCAGACATACGAGGAAGGAGAGATACAAATCATCCTTCCTTCCTGAACACATCGCTCTGAGAGCAGATAACTAAATCAGGGATTTACAACATGCAGCAATATCCGTCATGGGAGCATTTAATATGCGTGGGAAATCTACAAACACACGCAATCAAGCATGACAGGAAACGTGGGGCGAGGACGCATGTAGAGGACGCACACCGAGGTCCTTCACAGACAAACAGACATGTAAACCTCACGTTACGCTTCAAATGAAACAAACACGCGTAGAAAAAACACACTCGCGCCA
This sequence comes from Ophthalmolycus amberensis, assembly GCA_024529925.1. Lineage (NCBI taxonomy): Eukaryota > Metazoa > Chordata > Actinopteri > Perciformes > Zoarcidae > Ophthalmolycus > Ophthalmolycus amberensis. The sequence continues at coordinate 78,479 of JAFEUB010001480.1, read as the reverse complement.
AAACACACATCGGACTGTGTGATCGAAGAGCGCACAGTGCACGTGTGAATACGCGGTCAATAAAAGAGCGGCTGAATTATGAATGCGTTGATGTATTCATGATGGGAAGTGAGCAGCAGGTCCTCTCAGATGAGTCTCCGATGAATCACCAGCAGAGTGAACATGTATTCATGTCAACGCGCAGAGAGGCTTTAAAAGACCGGCTTTTATAACAAAAGCCTTTTATTAAACTCAAATATACAATATTTATTCTCTGTGTGTGAATAATTGATATCAAGTGCCCTACTTCCTGAGCCATGAAGTTGCATCAGGGCTCAAGAGTAACTTCTAAAAAGTGGGCATCAGATTTTGGTTGCCGAAATTGAAAATATGGATGGTTGCCGTTTGAGGTCACCTTATAATTTCAGTAATTGCAGCAGATACTGTGCAGGTATACGGACGCTTAGTGATGAAACGTGACATGTATACATGTCAAAGATGTCTGGATACTTCGCCTCCCCATGCTTCACAGATTAGCGTTTTTGGTTCAAGTTCATCCGGTTCTTTGTCAGTCGAATAAATTTGCGCATTAGTTTCCGATGTTTTCAACTCGATTTGCTTCATTGTGTCCGAGCGCACACCAGAAAACACACGACGCAACCTACGGTTCAGAGAAGTGAAGCCAATGCTGAAATGCCTTCAATGCTAGGTATGCTTTAGGGCGGGGCTACCTTGTGATTGACAGGTCTCTACCAGAGACATACACGGCGTCTCTACGTCACTCCTCCTCAGTCCAAATATGGTAATTTCCTGTTCACTGGTTGCAAAAAAACAAGATGGCGATGCCCAAAATGCTGAACTCAATGTTTCAAAACCATCGAGTGATGCCAAGACGACTACGTCCACTTCTTATATACAGTCTGTGACACCAAAGCACATTCTGACTGTAACAACAATATTTAAATATATCTAATGCAACAAATATATCATTTAAATATCTTTTGGGGAAAGCATGTTTTGCGGCACCTATAAATGTATATATTACAGTAAACACTGATGGCAACCAAAGGCCAAGAATTGGTTGCCAATTTCTCAAAATGGTTGCCAATGACAATCTGGCAACGCCTCACTGTTGTTAAAAGCCTGTGACTAAACGTTTGCCTCTGGTCTCTTGAGGTACGACTTGTTAAACATGGAACATTTCCTACAGCCTCTGGTCTGCAGCAGCTGATCTGTAGGATCCATATTGGTCTGCAGAGTGAAACTGACAGCGTCCAGTTAATCTGTCACGTGAGCGCTGCCCGTCCAAGTTGTTTTTCTTCGGCTGACCGGCGATGGCTGTGTTTTGTGTTGGCACGTTGGAGGTAGAGAAAACCAGGACACCGCCATGGGGCTCGTGTGGCAGAAATATATAGACGTATAAAGGTGCCAGGAGCAATGTGGGGCAGCAGCCTAGTGCAGGTTGTCTGTCATATAGAGCGGAGGGGATTACTCTTCTCGAAATGTAGACAGAGTGTTTCACATGTGAGGTGAGTTAGAGGTCCATCTGTGCTCTTCTTCTTCTGCGTCCACGAGGTAGAATCCAGACACACGAGTGTCCTTCCAGCCCGATCATGAGGTCAGGGCTCCTCGGATGATCGTACGCATCGATTGGCTGAAAAAAAAGAAAAAAAGCCATGACTCAGAATTAGAGCTGCCAGGACTGACACAGCGCTCGTAAAAAGACACACACAGATGCATTGGGTGTGCCAACAACCGGTCGGGCCGCCGCTCACCGCACAGGAGCACAGCGGAGAAGGTTCAAACACAAAGACGGGATTTATGAGGCATGAGTTCACTTTTGCTTTCTGTCGTCTCCAACGGCTGTTAACAAGTCACACCCAGCTAGGCCTCGCCTCCCACTTCCATTTAAGCAAATCTGTCTTTAGAAACGAGCCTCGGCCAACACGTCCTCCCACGGCGGAGGACCCCACCCCACCCCCCCTCCTCGGATGGGATTACCCCTCACAGCAGGTGGATCCAATCAACACACCAGCATCCTCTGATTAACACTCTAGTTCATCATTAGCTGGATTACTCTGTCTTTATGTTTCTGTGTGGCTCTCTATCTATCTATCTATCTATCATTCTCTCCCAATCAAACTACACACTTTGTGTGTTTGGCATTTGGCCCAAGTGTGTGATAGAGGAGTAATTGACATACTAATTTAATCAAGGAAACATTTTTAATTCTAGCCTTTATTTCCATAAATTCAGTTGGTGTGTGTGTCTGTCTCAGGTGCTTCCCCAGAGCGCCGTGTGTTTGTTTACTCTGCTCAGTCTGGTGGAAAGCTAGCTCGACGCATCTTGTTTGCCAAAAGCTGTGATGGACCGACTCTCAGGAGCTTCACCCCTTGAATCAGCCGGATTAGATGTCGATGTGAAGCCGGGGTCCATAAAACATTTCGGGACTTTTCACGACTGTTTTCTGAGCATTGTTTATCTTTACTCCAGGAATGAGCATGATGAGGACTCTGGTAAAGAAGAAGAGAGTGATTTCCTGGCTTTTCTTAGAATTTGTAAGATTTTTATTTCATTTTTGTTCTTTATTTCTTTGTCAACAAACATTCAATTGAAGAAATGGGCTTTTTTTGCAGAGATGAGTGAACAGGTTGTTCTCATTCACTGTTGCACTGTAATGCAGGAATGAGTCCCTAACACCCAGAAATGAATCAGCATTTTTCACGTCCTGTTCCCTCGTCTTGAAGACGATATGTTTTTGTTTAGATGTCTGAAATCAGGTCGGTGTTCAACACAAGCTGAAGAGATTATAACGTTTTGTTCTACGATCTAAAATACGTCAGTATTTCTATTCACCCTCTGGTGAATTTAGAAGCTTCTACGTTTCTGAAAAAGAGACTAAACGTCTTCACTAGAACACTAGTCCTCCTTTAGCTTAGTGGTGGAGACGTGAAGTCACGTGACCGTGGTGGAGTTCCTTTATAGACTAACGTGAAGTCACGTGACCGTGGTGGAGTTCCTTTATAGACGAACATGAAGTCACGTGACCGTGGTGGAGTTCCTTTATAGACTAACGTGAAGTCACGTGACCGTGGTGGAGTTCCTTTACAGACTAACGTGAAGTCATGTGACCGTGGTGGAGTTCCTTTACAGACTAACGTGAAGTCACGTGACCGTGGTGGAGTTCCTTTACAGACTAACGTGAAGTCACGTGACCGTGGTGGAGTTCCTTTACAGACTAACGTGAAGTCATGTGACTGTGGTGGAGTTCCTTTACAGACTAACGTGAAGTCATGTGACTGTGGTGGAGTTCCTTTACAGACTAACGTGAAGTCACGTGACCGTGGTGGAGTTCCTTTACAGACTAACGTGAAGTCATGTGACTGTGGTGGAGTTCCTTTACAGACTAACATGAAGTCATGTGACCGTGGTGGAGTTCCTTTACAGACTAACGTGAAGTCATGTGACTGTGGTGGAGTTCCTTTACAGACTAACGTGAAGTCATGTGACCGTAGTGGAGTTCCTTTACAGACTAACGTGAAGTCACGTGACCGTGGTGGAGTTCCTTTATAGACTAACGTGAAGTCAAGTGACCGTGGTGGAGTTCCTTTATAGACTAACGTGAAGTCATGTGACCGTAGTGGAGTTCCTTTATAGACTAACGTGAAGTCATGTGACCGTGGTGGAGTTCGTTTATAGACTAACGTGAAGTCACGTGACCGTGGTGGAGTTCCTTTATAGACTAACGTGAAGTCAAGTGACCGTGGTGGAGTTCCTTTATAGACTAACGTGAAGTCACGTGACCGTGGTGGAGTTCCTTTATAGACTAACGTGAAGTCACGTGACCGTGGTGGAGTTCCTTTACAGACTAACGTGAAGTCACGTGACCGTAGTGGAGTTCCTTTACAGACTAACGTGAAGTCATGTGACCGTGGTGGAGTTCCTTTACAGACTAACGTGAAGTCACGTGACCGTGGTGGAGTTCCTTTATAGACTAACGTGAAGTCACGTGACCGTGGTGGAGTTCCTTTACAGACTAACGTGAAGTCACGTGACCGTGGTGGAGTTCCTTTATAGCAGGGGTGTCAAACTCATTTTCACTCTGGGCCACATCAGCATCACGGTCGCCCTCAAAGGGCCGGTTGTAACTGTAAGACTGTATAACTAACTTCTCCTAACATATTGTTAAATAACTCTCTCTGCATTTGATTATTGTTCATTCAAGTGTAAAAATATTGTACATGCAGTTATATAAATGAAAAATGATATTTAAACACATTTCTGTTATTATAACATAAATCTAATTTAATTTAGGGTTAAGAAACCCACATGACTCTATCAAAGTTCAAACTATTAAAGAAAATAACAAAGACAAATATCAAATACAAGTTATTACATTAACGTTGTTCAAAGCTATTTTTGTCACCTCTCTGCATCACTAATGTCCCTCCCTGTCGTCGTCCTGTGCATGGCAGCTACATCCAAGAGCTCCTCACTGAGAGTCAGGTCTTAGTGCCAGTCTGCCTTTTAATTCTTGGACAATTTGATGTTTTTCTTGGAGGCTAAATTTAGCTCCTTGTTTGGTGTCAAAATGCCGACGTGAATAGCATTCCTTCGTCACCGACACTGCCTCACAACACAGACGACAGACCCGTTTTTCTCCTTGAAGCACAAACATTCACTTTCCCATCTTTCATTACATTTTCTTCCCTTTGCATCAATTTTTCTCTTCGTGGACATTTTGGGATTATTTGTCGATCTTTTTTTAATCGTTGGAAAACCGCTTTTCGGGCTGTTGCCTCTCCTGTCCACCTGTTGTGATAGTTTTAATGTCGGTACACAGACAACATGCTATCTCATAATTTCAACTTTCTATCTCATAATTTCGACCATGGGGATACTTTTATTTTCAAGTCTAACTTTTAATTATTTTTCCAAAAAACAAAAAAGATTTTTTGTTTTGTTTGTTTTTTTTGCTGGTGGATTCGCGGGCCACATAAAATTACGTGGCGTGAAGTCACGTGACCGTGATGGAGTTCATTTATAGACTAACGTGAAGTCACGTGACCGTGATGGAGTTCATTTATAGACTAACGTGAAGTCACGTGTTGTCACGTGTTGTCACGTGACAGTCCTCGTGTTGCTCGACATGAAAAACTTTAGCAAGAGCAGCTGTATGTGCACACGTTACCGATAATCATTATTAGTCCAAAAATAAACTCACACACATCACATGCTGTCACTTTGAAGCCTCCCATACATTCCACACATTCTTCTGAGTAAAACTCTGCCTCTGGGCTCACAACGTAACCCGGGAATCTTCTTCTCACAGTTGTTTCCGTGTCAGGTGTCTCATTGGAGGAGCATCAGAACGTCGGTGTTAGAACTCAAAGCCTGCTGCTGCTTTCAGGCTGCTCAGTCAGTCAGGCTGTGGGTCACACACAGGTCAGCCGGCTGAACGCCCACAGACCCCAGTCTGACGACGTTAAGAACGACGCTTTAGATCCCAAACCGTTGCGTGATGAGCACTGAGACACAGACCGGTGATTTTCCGCGTGCCGCTGCCTGACCCGGCAGCCGTCACTTCGGCAGAGATCGTGTGGAGTGGTGGGCCAACACGATCGTCTGTGGCAGTCAGGCAGCGGTGGAGAGTATTTGGGTTAGAACAGATAATCCACTCGCCCCTAAAGAGGATTGGAGAATCTCACAGGCTTTGATGAGTCGTGAGCCGGTGTTTATTTCACATCACAAGAAACAGGGCTGTTTGTGTCACGGCCAGGGAGCCTCGGCACGACCCGGCGGGTCACCGGCAGCGTCATCATGGGTGTAACTGCTGCTGCTACAGGAGGAGAGCGGAGGAGGTGGAGGAAGATAAAGGGGGAGGGTGGGGGGATGCTTCGGTGTCTTCGCTCCTTATCTCGCCACAGATCCCGGCGTTTGGAGAGATGATGCGATAGCGGAGGCTGTGTGGCCCCGAGACACGGATACTGCAGCGCCAATGAGGATCCTCTGAGCTCGCTGATCAATCCCCCCCCCCCCTCAGAAAAATGATGCCGTGTGAGAAAAGGGTTAGCGCTCAAAAGTTCTGTGATTATACACAAACGGATGTTTGTTGACAAGAGAAGAAGAAAGAGATGAGGAGGGAGAGTGTCTCTGCAGGCGCTGCTCGTCTCCGAGCTTTAATTGGCTCGCTCACCTTGGCTGTTGGAGTCCAGGACCACCCTGGTGAGGGAGACAAGGGGGGTCTCTGTCATGCTCGCCTGCCTTTAACCTCAGACAGCACGGACTGTGGCCTTGACATTAAAACTCCAGACGTTAAAACTCTTCAGCAGCTGAGATATGGCTACGCTTTGGAGGCAACTCTTATCCTCTGGAGGAAGCAGATTTTAATTAACAGGAGACAAAGCCCTCAGTAAACCAGAGGCACGCTGAACAATAGATGGCCTCGATGTTTCTGGGAGCTTCAACAGAACTTTTTTTGTTCTCTGTGACGGCTCTAAATATATTTTTCTTTGGTTTCCATCCTCTGTGTCTGAGCTCTACGATCACACTGTTAGAAACGAACCCCTTTAGATCTTACTTTCTCAAAATGCAGTGTGCATTCATTAATACCTGGACAGATATGTAGCTGTGATTTGGGTGGTCTGTGAGATTTAGGGAACTGAATGAACCTGTATTCAGCGGTATTTGCCCATCAACTGACTGACTTGTGGTTTTCCATTTTCCACTGACACAGCAGAAACAGGGGGACGTTGTCCAAGTCTTCAGTTCAAGTGTGTGCGTGTGTGTGTGTGTGTGTGTGTGTGTGTGTGTTCAGTGGAGCGTCTCAGACTTCGGTGGGGAGTGAAGTCTATATATAGATGATAACAGCAGCTGGGATGAATTAGAGGGAATGAGGACATTGTTACACAGGAATGGTCGCAGCTGTGAAACAATTAGGAATCTAGCAATTTGTATTATTATTACTAAGTACAAGTACTTATATTTTAGTACTTGACTACTTAATAACACCACTACAGGTCTAAGATTGATACCTTTTGTTTTCATCAGCTGTTTGACTGTACGTTTTAACGTTTGTGTTTTCCTGACTCAAACGGAACATAATTCTTTGACATGAAAACTAATTGCTTCAGCGTGCTATCAGTGAAACAACGAACTGCCCGGTCATCTCTGCTGCCGTTGGAACATGAGGAGAGTTGCACGTTGCAGGTGTATATGAGTCCACGTGCACGTGTGTCTGTGCACGTGTGCCCAGGAGACTTGATTTGTACCACTTGAATGCGAGCAGCTGCACACAGCTTTAATTCTTCTAATTGATGGTGAGTGACACGAGCAAAGCTTCTGCCTCCTCCAGGCTGCAGCGCTGCTCTCTCCTCCCGCTGCTGATTGAAATATTGCTCTGTTCCACCGCTGCACTCAGTTAAGTGCTGTGTTGCTGGATCGCAATCACTTTGCTCCCCGAATGAAGAAGAATAGCTCAGGACGGCGCTGCCCACACACAGGTACACGGTGTTGAGTCACGGAGCTCCTTCAGCTCCGCGCGATGCCGTCTTCTAACCGCCATCCTGACCCGAGGATACAAAGTGAGACGTAGAACCCACTTCAGGAACAAACGGTTTTCCCTGTGAGGTGTGGACAGAGTGCATGACCCGCTGTGACGGCTCCGTTATTGAGACAGAATGCTGCTTCTCGTGATGCGGTGCCCCCGAAGGGGGACCGGTGGCCTCGCTGGGCTCAAGCGGCTCACCAGCATGTAATCCTGTTTCTTCAGTGATGCCAACATTTCATTTCTTTGGCCTCAATGTAAGGTCCTGTGGAACCGAACCCGTCTTGCAGCACCGGAGAACAGACGCCGCTGCTCTTTTGTTTTCCCCGAGCTTCTGTGGAAGCGGTGCCTGGTTTGATCCGGCTCATTAAAACCCAGTTAATGTTTGTGCTGATGGCTCCGCAGAGACAGCCGGAGAGACGGGTCGGTGTTATTCCTGATGAAGCGTCAGCTCGAAGCCTTTATGGCAGATGGAGGGAAATTCTCGCAACAATACAATAGGGATATACTTAATTCACACGCAAACATTCCCAATTTAATTTAATTTAATATTGTGGTTGTGCTGACAGGGAGAAGACATCTGGAACTAAGGAATGTTGTTTTTGAGAAAAACAACATTCAGGCGATCTCTGTTTTATATTCAAATGTTGTGTCAGCCCCCCCCCCCCCCCCTGTCTACCGGGTGTTTTCTTGCATTTGTATTCAATCATCTGTCAGTGATGCTCACACTCTCAGCCGCAGAGAACAATCCATCCTACATGTGATAACAGTTACTGCCAAAAGAAAGCAACGGAAATTCAGTTTTCTTTCCTCTATTAGAGTAAATATGAAATTCTCTCAGAGGTGCCGCATGAATTCTAATTTTGAGTGCCAGGAAATATATATTCAGCCCCCACATTCTGATGTTATTGTGCAGGCTGTGTGGTGTCTTAGAGGTGCTGTGTTGAGTGTGGAGGTCAGATAGGCGCTTCTTTGTGCGAGCAGAAGACGGAGGTCAGCGAGCAGGAAGCCTCCGGCTGGAGGAGACGCTGAGATCTGCTCACATTCAGAATGTGACCTTTTCTTTAGACGTTAACGCGACTTCTTGACGTTCACTCTACTCTACTCAGTGCTCCACATGGAGCCCATTACAGAGCGTGAGCTTCCTGTGTCAGATCATCAATGCCATCGTCTCGTCATCGTGTCCGGTATTGGTTGCATCTGAGTTTGAGACTGACCTGTTCACCCCCTCTCTGCAGGTGCAAAGGGGCCTCTCACTATGGGCTCTCGGCGGACAGGAAGCGGCGCTCGCAGGAGGGCGAGTGCACCGACAGCACGTCCGAGCTCACCATCGCCACGCTGCCCAGCGACGGCCCTGCCGCCGTGGCGCTCCTGTCGGACGAGCCCGGCCTGGTGAACCCCGCCTTCGACCCCAGCATGGAGGACAACAGCCAGTCGGGCAGCACGACCAGCCTGGCGGCCCGCAGCAGCAGCAAGAAGAGTGAGTGTGAGTGGGCGAGCGGGCGTCCGTGTGCGGCCACGTTGACCCGTTCTAGTCCCAGTCCCAGTCTCCCAGTCCAAACCAGATGCCGGTCATCACGCTCAAACATACAACCACACCTGCAGACTTATAACGTTGAACCTCGCTCAACCTCAAATACAGTGCTTGTTCTTTCTAATGGTCTCTGATAGAAATCCTATCAGCCAATTAGCTGCACTGCCTTGTTTTCTTTTTTCCCCTCCACCAATCCATAAAATCTCTCTTTGGGGAGAAGAGCAGGGCAACAGAAAGTCACTGAGAGGGCAGGTACATTACGCAGTCAAGGAGAAATGGAAGGAGAGTTGAGTTAAATTTAGCCTGATGCGAGTGTGACGTGATCAGCCCTCTCCCTCCATTTCTCCCACCTGTGAAACCAGGAAGCAGTCACGAGTTGTTCCTCTCTGCGTACATGCAGTGGGGACACCACATGACGCTGCACCAGCACTTTAGGCCCCGGGGGCCGGCCGAGCTCCCCGCCACACCGTGAGCGCCGCTGCTGCTGAACAAGCTGACGGCTCCAGAAGCGGCCGGCGCTTTTAAAGAATAATGTGGCTGTCAGGAGCGCTCGCATCTCCCAGAGCCCGCAGAGGGGGGGGGGGGGGACCCGCAGAGGGGGGGGGGGGCGCTGCAGAGGGGGGGGGCGCTGCAGAGGCCCCGCCGCCCTCTGAGCCGTTGTGCAGCCGGGCTGCTGCCTCTCCACCGCAGCCTCCTGTTAGCCCGTCGGTCCTGTTCCGAAGAAAAGTACCAGACAACGGCCTCACTGGGAGGCTCTCCTTCTGGATGTGGTCACTAGAGTCCAACGTGTGTTACATCGCTGCTGTAGTTACGCAACCGTGTAACTACGCATTCATTAAAGAGCCACTGGTTGAAAGCAGCTCCTCCGTCCACACAAAGGAACTGTTTTAAGTTCTGTTGACATGTAGTGTTTCTCACCAAAACGCACTGTCGGCATCTTCACATTCTAACAAATAGCAAGGACAATTTTTTTTTTCTTCAATATTTCAAATCCTGCGTTGTTTGCATTCGTGTTTGGGAGATAATTGGGGGAGAAATAGTCGGGTTGTGAGTTTCAGCTCATTGTTTAGATGTCCGGCCCAAAACGTAGACATTCAGATTCAGATTCAGATTCAGATTCAGATTCAGATTCAGATTCAGATTCAGACATGTCCGGGCATGTTGAGCGCGCTGTAATCTATAAAGTGCCTCTCCTTTCTCCCCTGTGTTCTCTGCAGTCAGGAACTTTGACCGGTCCTCGGTGAGGAGCCGCTCCTTCAGGAGGTTGAACCGGGCGTTCAGCGTCCTGCGGAGGACAAAGAGTGGCAACGCGGTGAGCAACGAGACGTTGGAGGAGAGGGACAACGCCAGGAACTCCACCGTGCCACAGGAAGGTGACGATCATCTCCTCTCGCCCTCGTGTCTGAGAGCCGGCTGTGTGTTTGCCATGTTCGCTCAGCTGGAGGAGGAGGGTGGACCGGCTGGGAGCACTCGGTGTAACAGCAGCATATGTTTCTTTAATAATTCAGCTGCAGATTGCGTAAATCCGCTGGTGGATTAAGGGAGACGGATCAGGAGGGAGAGTGGGAGCCTGAGGCTCTTTAGACAGTGATGGGATACGGGGGAGGTCACTGGAGACGAGGCTGAAGACCTTCTCTTCTCCTTCACCCCCTCTTCCTCCTCTTCCTCCTCTTCCTTCTCCCTCCAACACATCCAGGGTGAACCGGTTTGCACCAACTTGATGGAGTAGTCCTCGGGGAGCGCCGTGTTCTCGGCACGGTGGATCCACAAGATGTTACCGAGTAGAGGAAACGTGCTCGAGAGACGTTTGATGTAATATCCACATCCTGGACCCTCTTGATGGTAAAAGTGGAGGAAATATAAAGAGCGAGATGTTGAAGTAGAGCTGCAGGAATGTGGTGTTAGGTAAGAATGAAGGATGACGAACGATCGGGGATTAGATTATTCTCTGAGGGCATCACTGGAGGCTGAGAGAATAGATTAAATATTCATTGGCTGCCGCTGGAGAGACAAAGATAGACGAGTAGAGAGGATGGAAGGTTGAAGTAGAGATGGATCCATTCAGAACAAATGGAGGGAAGAGAGGCTACAGACACAAAAGATAAGGAAACAAATAAAAGCATAGCAATGTCCCCATGCCAAGATAAAACGGTGGGACGGGATGAAGAAAGAGGAGAGGAGGAAGCGTTCCATAATGGCTGCAGGTCTCTGTGTTAATGTGGTCTCCACCCCGAAGGCAATCTGCTGCGATAAAGACAAAATATTGACTTTGGATCGGAGAAAGTGCAGCGTGAGTAGAAGGAAACTGACTGAGGCTGACGGAGCCGGAGAGAATGAAGAGAGAGAATAAAGAGAGAGAGAATAAAGAGAGAGAGAGGCAGACAGACATTCTTCAGAAATAAGGTCTTCTCTGTCGTTTATTGGCAAATGCTGTTGGCCAGAATAGTCCCAAAGATCCCCACCCTCCTCCACGTGGTCCAGTTTAGATGTGTCATCCTGCTGTTAAGTGGACTTCACCACCGGGCATGAGGGAAGGGCGAGTTTGCACAATTCTATGAGATGAAAACTGGCACAAAAGTACAAATATGAAGCTTTACGATGAGGTTCATTTGTATTATTTGGGCGAGTAACACGCGTTCTTTATGGCAGAATCCTGTATATTGGTTGAGTTGATTGATTCTGTATATTATAATTCTTGAAGTTGCACTTTGTGCAGAGACGATCACGAGGATGAATGCTGAACATTTCCCCTGAGCAGCGGTTGGAATGTGTGCTTGTTATAACTGTACTTGCGTCCCTCCGCCCAAAGTAATAACCTTGTGTAAATTTGAAATTGAGGCTTTTCCCATGCGGACTACAGATGTATGTGACTAATGATACAAACATCGAGCCGGATAACCAGCCAAGTACATTTCCCCTCTTGGCTTACAAGTTTGTTTTAGTAACCTGAGGGAGTAGAGACAGCTGGTTCCACTGCAGAACCTCTCCGCTCTCTCTCTCCTACTTCCTCCCTCTGTTATATTTGGCTCTTCGTCAAACCTGATGTTTCATGTCGTCGTACAGTAACGTTCAGAACTCAACCGTTCTCTTTCCTCTTCCCTCAGTGCTGCCTCTTCCTCAGCTGCATCACCTGATCCCCGACGGGGAGCTCACCAGTATTAAGATCACGCGGGCGGATCCCTCGGACCCGCTGGCCATCAGCATCGTTGGGGGCAACGAGACCCCGCTGGTTCGCGTCCTCATCCAGGATATCTACAGAGAAGGCGTGATTGCTCGGGACGGACGCCTGCTGCCCGGGGACATGATCCTGAAGGTACCGCAGTGAGAATGTGCTTCACGTATCGGTCAGAGTCGATCATAGTTGTAGCTTTTAAGCCTCTTGTCCGTTGCCCTCTCAGGTAAACGGCATCGACATCAGCAACGTGCCCCACTGCTACGCCCTGGCCACCCTCAAGCAGCCCTGCCAGCTCCTCCGGCTGACCGTGCTCAGAGAACAGCGCCACCGCTACCGCTCGCACGGCCACGGCCACGAGGTCGCCGGGGGCCACCCGTCTCACGGTCCGCCCCACCACCCGTTGAGGGACGACGGCATCCACGTGGTCCTGAATAAGTCCATCCCGGACGAGCAGCTGGGCATCAAGCTGGTGAGGCGGCCGGAGGAGCACGGTGTCTACATCTTCCACCTGCTGGAGGGCGGCCTGGCGGCGCGCGACGGCCAGCTGTGCGTCGGCGACCGCGTGCTGGCCATCAACGGGCACGACCTGTGCTACGGCGCGCCGGAGCACGCCGCTCTGCTGATCCAGGTCAGTACGGCGGTCCTTCTTCTAAACCGGTCGATGGAAAGTTCGCGGTTGTGTCGGACTCGTCCACATGTTGTTGCAGACCGTAACGTGTGCGGTTCTTACCCAGAGTCCCCGAGGTGTTACAGATCATTGTGGTGGTTCAGGGCTAATTGTGCTGTTGCGTCTGCACTCGCTGCAGTTAATGGAACTTAATTGTGGTGGCTCCCTAATGGACCGGGCTATGCGGCCGCCTCTGGTTCCTGGTCGGTGCCAGTCAATGGCCGTGTTTTGTGGTTAATCGTTGGTTAATTGCTGTGTGTTAGCGGCGGGCTGTGCGGGGTCTCTGGGCCTCGGAGTTCCGGTCTGACTGGCCTCTTGTGGGTCTCTGCGGAGCCTCTCAGAGCGGCCGCTTTCTGTCGGAGATTAACAACTGCCAGGGAGGAAATTCAATTAGTCCAGTTCAGGCAATAATGGGCTGGACTGGCTGATTCAGGAGGCAGCTCTGTGCTACAGAGACCAGGGGGAGAGGGCCAGCCCGTCTGCCTGTAGTTATCCTTAATTAAAGTGCTGGTTCACCAAAGTAATATAAAAAACATATTTTAAATGTAATATTTCAATTCAATCTTGGAATGAAAGTTATTATTAGCCATTATTTTATGACCAGTTTTAAAGGAATAGTTTTGGGAATATGTTTGATTCGTTAGATGAGTCGATCGATGTCGCTCTCGTAATTGTCTGTTGAATATATAGGGCTGCAGCTGCTTAGCTTAGCTTAGCATATAGACTGGAAACCGTGCTAAACAACTAGCCAGGCTCCGTCTGAAGGAAACAAAATCCAGAACCTCTGATGTATCTTGTTTGTTTAATCCGCTCAGAACCCAAAATGTCAAAACAACAATTCACCGTTTTAAAGGTTAAAATGTGCCAAACGTTTTCTTACTGGTCTGTAACTTTTTAGAGTCTTCGCTGACATCTTGCTCGTTGTTTCTTTTACACTTTGTCGTGATTAAACTAACGAGTATAACATGGACGTATGAAGAGAACTGGATACAGGCAGAGTGAGTGACGGGGTTTCATAGGAATGAACAAGGCCCCGCCTCCAACGCTGCATCCAGCTCTCTTTATACATCGATGGATGTAACATGTCAAATAGAGGCTAGCTGTTGACCCGTTTCCAGCCTTTGTGCTAAGCTAAGCTAACCGGCTGTTGGACAGAGTGGTATCGGTCTTCTCAGTCTTTTCTTGCCACAGTGTAGTTTGCAGCTCATGTCTGAACTCTGCTGTGTCTCGCTGTTCTCCAGGCATCTGAGGAGGGCGTCCACTTCATCGTGTCTCGTCAGATCTGCCTGCCCACGCCGGACATCTTACAAGAAGCTCCGTGGGGGATGGACGGTCCTCCGCCTTATTCCCCCGTGGATATCGAGCAAACACTACTGGTGAGCAGCACATAGAGACGAGTACACCGGCGCACAGAGAGGCGCTGTGTTCTCTCTGATGAAAACCCTTTCACACACACAGCCGTGAATAAGTCGCTCCGTATCGAAAAAGACGAAAGAAGAGGCGCTTGAGCTGCCTGATGCCCCGTCCTAATAACACCATATATTATACATGACCGGTTATGCTAATGAGGCCATTCATCAATTAGCAGCTGTGTCTATGTCATGGGACTCTTGCCCCCGTTGCATATCATGGGTGGTGCTCATACGAATTCTTCCTTCCATTAAATATCTGTCGCAGGTCCCAGAGAAAACGGCCCTTTATTAATATGCAAATGAGCGGCTCCACAATCTAATTAGGTGATGTCGTCGACGTTAAGGTGCCCTTGGTGTAAAAATATGTTCATATCAAGTTTGGTCAAACTGATCTTGTATATCGGCCGATGCCCAAGCACCGATGCGACACCAGTGTGTTTAAAAAAAACAAAAACAAAAAAAACGTTAATAATTCCCTCTAATATCTCGTATATATTTCTATGAAAACATCTCCTTCAAACAAATAGATTCATTCAAGTTTCTCACCAAACTAAATGTAACAAGATGACATTTGAACACATCAGGATAACGTTGTAGCTCACCTCTACCCAATACTCGTTTTGATTTTTACTAAGTGGAGCTTGAACGCATCGTAATGATAATAATCATACTCCTCTAACCGGGCCGGACTGTGCTGCTAACGCTAGCTAGCTGTGTAACATTAACGGAGGAAGAACTGGAGCATTTCACCGCAGGTGTGCAGGTCTAGTTTGCACATGCTCAGTACTCAGGCAGGGTGTGTGTGGATCAGGTCGCGAATGACATCGGTTGTTGTTTCTGTGCAGCGTAACTGAGCTGATCGACGATACAACGTGATCTGATTGGTGCGCAGACTCTGTGATACCAGATTCTGTATTTTGGGCAGTGTGGGAGACGTTTCTGATATTGATATCGACAAAAGCAGCCCTGTTGCTTTAGATCTCCATTATTAATTGACCCTCCGTTGCACCTTCTCTCTCTCTGTTGAAGGACTCCTGTCAGAAGCCTGCGTGCTACGAGAAGAACGTCACTCTGACGAAGGAGCCGTACGACTCCCTGGGGATGACGGTGGCGGGCGGCATGTCCAGCCGAGGGTGGGACCTCCCCATCTACGTCACGAACGTGGACTCTGACGGAGTGGTGGGACAGGAGGGCTCCATCCGCAAAGGTACAAGCTATGTGATACGACCGTCCTGTTTTACAGATAATCACTCAGTTATTGGAGGGAGAGTTAGTTGTTTTTTTAAATGAAGCTGTTGTCGACTGTTGAGCTCACAGAGCGGCTGGCAGGCTTGGCTTTGGCGATGAATCCTTTGTGTATTACAGACGGGCCGATTGATGAATTATGTTTCATTATGAAGTGCATTCATCCGGCAGAAAGACGCGGCGATGCTGCCGCGGTTCGGCGCTCCACAAATTGGCTCCGACGCACTTCAACCGAAAGCAACAGCAAAGAAACAAACATCAGCACAGCCGAGCTCGGGACTTCTTGTGTTCCGTTTGTGGAGCGCTTAATTATTTTGCTAGATGAAATCAGTCGGCTCTGAACCAGCAGCAGTGTTGAGATCCTGTAATGCAGCTGATTCCAGCTTATTAAGAGAGAGAGCAGCAGCAGGAAGACGTTGTTCTGGATGGTCCGAGGTGCACGTTACAGTATTCATACGGGACGGCGCAGCAGCAGCTGTCTCCGCTTGTGTGCTCGTGAAACTTGTTTGTGTTGTGAAGCCGGACCACTCATTTGCATGTCGGCCCGGGGGCTTTGCGTCGCTCACTAGCTGCACCGTCTGTTTTCCCCTTCGCACCACTTTCATCGCCGCAAGGCGTTCTAAAGCACAGGTGGCGCTCTGTGTCCACCCCCTTTGTGTTGATGCTGGAGCGGGAAGGTTGCTGAATATTAAACAGGCAGATGATGAGTCCACAGCGCCCTGAGGTCTTTTGAAAAGCATTAATCAGGCTGTCCTCTTCCCCCCCCCCCCCCCCCCCTCACAGGCGACATCCTGCTAAACGTGAACGGGGTGGACTTGACGGGGGTGACGCGAGGCGAGGCCGTGGCCAACCTGAAGAACACCTCCTCTCCCGTCGCGCTCAAGGTGTTGGAGATGCGTCCGCCGGAGGAGAGCCTCCAGGAGTGCGCTCTGCCGCCCTGCCTGACCCCGTCACCCACGGACAGCACCAAGAGCCCGCTGCCCAACGACGACTACTCGCCGCTGTGGGTGTCGTGGCTGCAGCTGCCCAGGTATAATTGACACCTCCACCCCTACACACACACACACACACACACACACACACACACTGGTCCTTTTGACCTCCGCCAGCTGGTCGCCAACCGACATTCTGACAGAGCCAGCTGGGGAGAGAATACTCATTATACTTTCTGACTTTTCCGCTTTAAATATTCAGATGCTATTTCATCAGCAGAACTTCTGAGAATGAAAAACCTTCCCTCGGATTGTAACGTACACATTTATCTTAATAGGATGTTTAGACGGCGGCGCTGACAGCAGTAAACAACTACTGCTCCTGGTTAATTAAAGTAAATAATACAAATGTGTTTCTCCTCAAACGGCAAATTGATTAGGAGTCAGAACAAAGCTCCGAGTCACCATGGGATAGACCAGTGGTGCAGCTTTAAATAATATGCTATTATGCTATATTTCAATATGCTATATATATATACATGTATAGTCCAACTATTCATTGTTTCTTATCTGCTGGGAGGAGAAGTCACACCTTTATTCAAAGAGGCCTTTGTTGTCTGTACAGACGTAAGGTTTGTACAATTTAAAGACGCAGTGTAGAGATTAGTGGTTTTAATCTCTGTCGGCTCGTGCAGACACCTCTACTGCTGCAAAGACATCGTCCTGCGGCGGAGCACTTCGGGCAGCCTGGGCTTCAGCATCGTTGGGGGTCAGGAGGAGGTCAACTGCAATCAATCCTTCTTCATCCGCTCCATCGTGGAGGGGACGCCGGCCTACAACGACGGCAGGATAAGGTATGCGGCGGGAAAAAGGCTTTAGAGCAGCTTCAACACCTGTACGAGCAAAAAAAGACGATTTTCAATTTATATCCGTAAAGTAATTTCTTGGTTTCCATTAATTACGTTTGTGTTAATTGTGATCATTTACATGATCCGACTATCAGTTAATCGGTTAACCACCAAGGGTACTCACTTCCTGTCAGCTGCTGCAGTAACTAAACGCTGCAGGAACAGAGAATACAAAGGAGCCCAATTCAAAATGTACATGTTCTTTGAAAAGGTCTATAGAGACAACGAATATCAGCTGATCGACCGGAGCGCCGTTAACCGAGCAAAGATCAAAATGCGGAAATAAACTCCAGGAAACAAAACAAGTCAGAGGCAAGAGATATGCAACACAATGATAGAATTGGATGAATATGGCTTTTTGAAAATGTCAACGGAGCGTCGGAGAAATTTTTTAAATTTTTTTCTTAAAGGTACAGTGTGTAGCATTTAGAGGTCTATCGGCAGAAGTTGAACTTAGTGTTGTCACGTTTTTGTCTCCGTATGGAGCGGGTCGTCTCTCCGGAGTCCACAATGTTTCTCCAGTAGAAGTTTCAGTTAGTTGCGTTCTGCAAACTCACCACTAGATGCTGCCAGATCCTACACAATGTACCTTTAAAAGACAAATCACCCAGTTAGTTACCGGTTAACGGGAGTCAGGCTAACACAAGCTAAACCTAGAGGTTAACGATGCTCTTTTCAATTGGCCGTGTCGCTCTGTGCAGGTGTGGGGACATCTTGCTCGAGGTGAACGGGAAGAGCACATGGGGGATGACCCACACGGCGCTGGTGCGCCTTCTGAAGGAGCTCCGGGGCCGGATCACCCTGACCATCGTCTCCTGGCCGGGCAGCCTGCTGTAGCGCCGCCTCGGTGCCACTGACCAAGGAATGTGTGGAGGCGGAGCTTTGAGACCGGCCGACCACCCCCGAGCGTAGAATAGTGCTATCTGGACGGACGGACGGACACGGCTGAGACTTTTTGCCGGGAGTTTCGGAGAGGGACAAACATGAGACTGGATTGTTACCAGAGGTTAACTTGCCCCTCCGAGAACACTGAGGGGGTGGGGGAGGGGGGGGGACCATGATGTTGTTGTTATCTGTTTGGAGGTCATTCTCTGGCACAGCATCCAGCGAGTGGAGCCGGTGGATCGAGGAGGAGACACAACACGTTGCCAATTCCAGTAGTTATATATTAGGGTATGCGTTAAGTTGGACTCACATTTCTTTACTGTAAATGTTGGGTGTCTAAAAAAAAAACACAAAAAAAGGTACTGATCCAAGCACTTGTAATACGTTTCTTTTGGTTTGTTCGTGGTTTGGCCTTTGGACGTAGGCTCCATCCTGTTTGTACTGACAGTGGTTGTCATCTTCATCACGACACGTTGCCAAGTAGTCGTCTGTGTTGAGGTTTCTCTCTGTTTTCAGAAGCAATGGCTAAATTATCCGACCACTGGCAATAAGATATATATGTAAAAAAAATAAAAGATCAATGTGTTCATAACATGTTAAAAAAATATTGAATTAGGTGACATTGTGGAGGCCTTACTCATTTTCTTACTTTTAAGAAGAAAAAAGAAACTGACTTGGTTTCTGTGTGTCAGCGGACGGTCTGAGGCCCGTCTGCTGCCGTTCTGTCTGTCACGCTTCGGCCTGTGTAGTATATCTGACGGTACATTTGGTTCAATGATCAATAAAGTCATTTGAAAAAGAGAGTTGTGGGAGGAAACTCTTACTTTAATACACTAACACTGATGCAACATAAACATTTTCTGCTTAGCTTCTCCAATAAAACTCACTTTCTGATGAAACACTGCAAGATGCCACAGGGCAGATCTCATTAAACAGATTGAGAGACTGACAGTCAGTCGTATTTTAACGTCCTCTCTTGGTCAACAGAGAACATCTTGTTGGTCTTCTTGTCCTTCCTATTTCTTTTTGTGTCTACTCTGACTGTCTCTGTCCTCAGCACTGTCCCTCCTCTTCCTGCTGCTGCTGTTGAGGACGTAGAAGACAATCACGTGATAATTCTGTCTTTCATGAGGACTGTGAGTGTGTGCATGGATGGATTACTGATCGGGACAACTGGGCACTAAGTGTCAGGGGCCTGCAAAATGTCACTGAAAGACACGTACCGACCAGGAAGGGACACAAAATGACCACAAAGAGATACAAAATGATTACAAAGAGCTGAAACTGATAAAAAAGAGACACAAAAAGACAACAGAGAGATTCAAAACAACTACAAAGAGACACACAACGACTACGAAGAGACACACAACTACAATCAAATAGGGAAAAACAACCACAAAGAGACACAAAATGGCCGCTGTGGCTCGGCTGGTAGAGCGGATCAACTACAAGGTTTGCTGTTCGATCCTTAGCTTCTACTGTTGGTGTCGAAGTGTCTGCTTAGGATGGTAATAAGGTCATATTTCATGTATGTATGTTAGGAGTGTTCAAAAGTTGACTAAGTGTGTTGCTCCTGTGTAGCAGAGCTGGTGGAGTTAACATGTCTGTGCCCAGCAGCCCGTCGAGTGTTTCTCTGTTAAACCTGCTGGAGGATTTCTGCCTCTCGCCGTCGTCTCCCTGCCTCCTCTCTCCCTGCCTCCTCTCTCCCTGCCTCCTCTCTCCCTGCCTCCTCTCTCCCTGCCTCCTCTCTCCCTGCCTCCTCTCTCCCTGCCTCCTCTCTCCGTGCCTCCTCTCTCCCTGCCTCCTCTCTCCCTGCCTCCTCTCTCCCTGCCTCCTCTCTCCCTGCCTCCTCTCTCCGTGCCTCCTCTCTCCGTGCCTCCTCTCTCCCTGCCTCCTCTCTCCCTGCCTCCTCTCTCCCTGCCTCCTCTCTCCCTGCCTCCTCTCTCCGTGCCTCCTCTCTCCCTGCCTCCTCTCTCCCTGCCTCCTCTCTCCGTGCCTCCTCTCTCCGCCGTCGTCTCCGTGGCGTTTGTGTCTTTGCTCTGCTGCGTCTCTGCCGCTGAAAAATATCAAACATTGCAGGGATTTTTAGTTTCACATTAGCTACTGATGAAACTGGAGGCTTTTTTTCATGGGTAAATAATACAAAGGAGAGAAAGAGCTCATAGCCCCCACACCCCCCCCCCCCCTCTGTCCCAGAGTAACAAAGAGCCAAACTCTCGTGTCACAGTTTGCCCTTTACTGTACATTAAACTCAAACAGGCGCGCTGCAGTATCCTCTAAGCTAAAATAAATTGATTAATCACTGTAGGAGCTGCAGCCCTGAGACTATAACACCATCACTGTAGGAGCTGCAGCCCTGAGACTACAACACCATCACTGTAGGAGCTGCAGCCCTGAGACTACAACACCATCACTGTAGGAGCTGCAGCCCTGAGACTACAACACCATCACTGTAGGAGCTGCAGCCCTGAGAGACTACAACACCATCACTGTAGGAGCTGCAGCCCTGTGAGACTATAACACCATCACTGTAGGAGCTGCAGCCCTGTGACTATAACACCATCACTGTAGGAGCTGCAGCCCTGTGAGACTATAACACCATCACTGTAGGAGCTGCAGTCCTGAGACTACAACACCATCACTGTAGGAGCTGCAGCCCTGTGAGACTATAACACCATCACTGTAGGAGCTGCAGCCCTGAGACTACAACACCATCACTGTAGGAGCTGCAGCCCTGAGACTACAACACCATCACTGTAGGAGCTGCAGCCCTGAGACTACAACACCATCACTGTAGGAGCTGCAGCCCTGTGACTATAACACCATCACTGTAGGAGCTGCAGCCCTGTGAGACTATAACACCATCACTGTAGGAGCTGCAGCCCTGAGACTACAACACCATCACTGTAGGAGCTGCAGCCCTGAGAGACTACAACACCATCACTGTAGGAGCTGCAGCCCTGTGAGACTATAACACCATCACTGTAGGAGCTGCAGCCCTGAGAGACTACAACACCATCACTGTAGGAGCTGCAGCCCTGTGAGACTACAACACCATCACTGTAGGAGCTGCAGCCCTGTGAGACTATAACACCATCACTGTAGGAGCTGCAGCCCTGTGAGACTATAACACCATCACTGTAGGAGCTGCAGCCCTGAGACTACAACACCATCACTGTAGGAGCTGCAGCCCTGTGAGACTATAACACCATCACTGTAGGAGCTGCAGCCCTGTGACTATAACACCATCACTGTAGGAGCTGCAGCCCTGTGAGACTATAACACCATCACTGTAGGAGCTGCAGTCCTGAGACTACAACACCATCACTGTAGGAGCTGCAGCCCTGAGAGACTACAACACCATCACTGTAGGAGCTGCAGCCCTGAGAGACTACAACACCATCACTGTAGGAGCTGCAGTCCTGTGAGACTACAACACCATCACTGTAGGAGCTGCAGTCCTGTGAGACTACAACACCATCACTGTAGGAGCTGCAGTCCTGTGAGACTACAACACCATCACTGTAGGAGCTGCAGTCCTGAGACTACAACACCATCACTGTAGGAGCTGCAGTCCTGTGAGACTACAACACCATCACTGTAGGAGCTGCAGCCCTGAGACTACAACACCATCACTGTAGGAGCTGCAGTCCTGAGACTACAACACCATCACTGTAGGAGCTGCAGTCCTGAGACTACAACACCATCACTGTAGGAGCTGCAGCCCTGAGACTACAACACCATCACTGTAGGAGCTGCAGCCCTGAGACTACAACACCATCACTGTAGGAGCTGCAGCCCTGTGAGACTACAACACCATCACTGTAGGAGCTGCAGTCCTGTGAGACTACAACACCATCACTGTAGGAGCTGCAGCCCTGAGACTACAACACCATCACTGTAGGAGCTGCAGTCCTGAGACTACAACACCATCACTGTAGGAGCTGCAGTCCTGAGACTACAACACCATCACTGTAGGAGCTGCAGCCCTGAGACTACAACACCATCACTGTAGGAGCTGCAGCCCTGAGACTACAACACCATCACTGTAGGAGCTGCAGTCCTGTGAGACTACAACACCATCACTGTAGGAGCTGCAGTCCTGAGACTACAACACCATCACTGTAGGAGCTGCAGCCCTGAGACTACAACACCATCACTGTAGGAGCTGCAGCCCTGAGACTACAACACCATCACTGTAGGAGCTGCAGCCCTGAGACTACAACACCATCACTGTAGGAGCTGCAGTCCTGAGACTACAACACCATCACTGTAGGAGCTGCAGCCCTGAGAGACTACAACACCATCACTGTAGGAGCTGCAGCCCTGTGAGACTACAACACCATCACTGTAGGAGCTGCAGTCCTGAGACTACAACACCATCACTGTAGGAGCTGCAGCCCTGTGAGACTACAACACCATCACTGTAGGAGCTGCAGTCCTGAGAGACTACAACACCATCACTGTAGGAGCTGCAGTCCTGTGAGACTACAACACCATCACTGTAGGAGCTGCAGTCCTGAGAGAGTACAACACCATCACTGTAGGAGCTGCAGTCCTGAGACTACAACACCATCACTGTAGGAGCTGCAGCCCTGAGAGACTACAACACCATCACTGTAGGAGCTGCAGTCCTGAGACTACAACACCATCACTGTAGGAGCTGCAGCCCTGAGAGACTACAACACCATCACTGTAGGAGCTGCAGCCCTGAGAGACTACAACACCATCACTGTAGGAGCTGCAGCCCTGAGAGACTACAACACCATCACTGTAGGAGCTGCAGCCTTGAGAGACTACAACACCATCACTGTAGGAGCTGCAGTCCTGAGAGACTACAACACCATCACTGTAGGAGCTGCAGTCCTGTGAGACTACAACACCATCACTGTAGGAGCTGCAGCCCTGAGACTACAACACCATCACTGTAGGAGCTGCAGCCCTGAGAGACTACAACACCATCACTGTAGGAGCTGCAGCCCTGAGAGACTACAACACCATCACTGTAGGAGCTGCAGCCCTGAGAGACTACAACACCATCACTGTAGGAGCTGCAGCCCTGAGAGACTACAACACCATCACTGTAGGAGCTGCAGCCCTGAGAGACTACAACACCATCACTGTAGGAGCTGCAGCCCTGAGACTACAACACCATCACTGTAGGAGCTGCAGCCCTGTGAGACTACAACACCATCACTGTAGGAGCTGCAGTCCTGAGAGACTACAACACCATCACTGTAGGAGCTGCAGTCCTGTGAGACTACAACACCATCACTGTAGGAGCTGCAGTCCTGAGAGAGTACAACACCATCACTGTAGGAGCTGCAGTCCTGAGACTACAACACCATCACTGTAGGAGCTGCAGCCCTGTGAGACTACAACACCATCACTGTAGGAGCTGCAGTCCTGTGAGACTACACCACCATCACTGTAGGAGCTGCAGTCCTGAGACTACAACACCATCACTGTAGGAGCTGCAGCCCTGTGAGACTACAACACCATCACTGTAGGAGCTGCAGTCCTGAGAGACTACAACACCATCACTGTAGGAGCTGCAGTCCTGTGAGACTACAACACCATCACTGTAGGAGCTGCAGTCCTGAGAGAGTACAACACCATCACTGTAGGAGCTGCAGTCCTGAGACTACAACACCATCACTGTAGGAGCTGCAGCCCTGAGAGACTACAACACCATCACTGTAGGAGCTGCAGTCCTGAGACTACAACACCATCACTGTAGGAGCTGCAGCCCTGAGACTACAACACCATCACTGTAGGAGCTGCAGCCCTGAGAGACTACAACACCATCACTGTAGGAGCTGCAGCCCTGAGAGACTACAACACCATCACTGTAGGAGCTGCAGTCCTGTGAGACTACAACACCATCACTGTAGGAGCTGCAGCCTTGAGAGACTACAACACCATCACTGTAGGAGCTGCAGTCCTGAGAGACTACAACACCATCACTGTAGGAGCTGCAGTCCTGTGAGACTACAACACCATCACTGTAGGAGCTGCAGCCCTGAGACTACAACACCATCACTGTAGGAGCTGCAGCCCTGAGAGACTACAACACCATCACTGTAGGAGCTGCAGCCCTGAGAGACTACAACACCATCACTGTAGGAGCTGCAGCCCTGAGAGACTACAACACCATCACTGTAGGAGCTGCAGCCCTGAGAGACTACAACACCATCACTGTAGGAGCTGCAGCCCTGAGACTACAACACCATCACTGTAGGAGCTGCAGCCCTGAGAGACTACAACACCATCACTGTAGGAGCTGCAGCCCTGAGACTACAACACCATCACTGTAGGAGCTGCAGTCCTGTGAGACTACAACACCATCACTGTAGGAGCTGCAGTCCTGTCAAGACGCATCCCAACAAAAGAAAAATGGTTTTAACCATCATTAGCATATTTAAATCGTATTCATCTAAGTGTGTCCTGTTCCAGAAGCTGCCTCCTCTGACTGTTACCGGTCTGTTACTGGTATCGGTCTGTTACCGTGTGACCGTGTCGGCCCACCCGTTCCGCTGCTGCACTCAGTTCATCGTTGACATGTTGAACAGTCACTGGACGTAAACTGTTCAGACTAACAGCTCAGAGAGGATGAACGTCGTCTCCTACATAACGCGGATTAAAGCCGACGATCTGCAAACAACTGATTTCATCACAACCACGTCAGATCTGAGGCTGTGACCACGTTTCATATTTACACATTAGATCCAATTCATATGTAGATTCTACTAATGTGACCTTGTTCAGGATTTGACACATCTTTACAATATACCTGCCTGCCTCTCTTGGCACCATTCCAATACAAAGTGATCTGAAGAGGAATTCAGACTAAAGAGACATCCTTTTATATATCGTAGAGTCTCTCAGTAAAATCTCTTTATTTCCAGCACGGACAGCTTTGCTTGTGCTTTGATAGGATGCTGTCCACAAGCTAACCCCCGATAGCGTGAAGGCTTCAAACCGCCCAGGTCTGAAAGCAACAACACAGTCGATCACTTCAGGAACTCATCAGAGGCGAGATGTATGGAGAGACATCCGGTTCTTTACAGGCGGAAACCTCCGGTTCTGCCGAGTGAAGTCAATACTGAAGTGTGTTAAAGCTGCATTCTCTCTAGTGTCCACCAGGGGGCGACTCCTCTGGTTGTATAGAAGTCTATGAGAAAATGACTCTACTTCTCTCTTGATTTATTACCTCAGTAAACATTGTAAACATGAGTTTATGGTCTCAATCTCTAGGAGTCAAGACTTTAATCTCTGTGCGCTACTCGTTGTTCACGGTCCAATTAGCAACTTCAGACGTGAGATTCAAGTTGAGACGTCATGTACGATCAGATTTCCTTCACAAATAGTTAAGAAAATTAAGCCAATAAAAAGCAGACGGACTGTTTACCTGCATTCGACTGAAGGCTGCTCAAACATGAGTGGTCAATATTACTCCAATTACAAACGCAAAACAGAACTCTTCCGTTGCCAAAGTCTTGTCCCATTGCCCTCAGGTTATATACGTGAATGCAACTGGATGGTAGAAAGGACGAAGACCGATCGACACCAAAACAAGTTTCACCTCCCTGTCACCGTTTGTTTCATCTCCAATTCAGTCAAGTCATTGATGGAACCGCGATCGTGTAAAGACACCGGCGCCAATCAGGACACAACAAAGATATATATTATTTCCGAAGGAGGGTGAGTGTAAAATCGAAACGAAATTGGGGACTCGGGTCAATTTAAAGCTACAACAGAGAAGCAAACATCGGCGGAGTGTGTGAGAAACAAACAAGAGCAGATTAACCTCCACAACACAGTGAGCTGCTGTGTTTATTCGTCCCAGAGACGTTTCCTCCATGTTAGTTCTTGTTTTGTCCAAATCAAGCAGCAGTTTACTGCTAATTCAGATCGGCTGGTCGTTATAAGTCCAGACAGAGAAACACTGATGACACTTGTTTGGTGGATTCAGGAGAAAGAGCTCAACGTGTGCTGAAGGGGAATCTCTAGTGTCTTCTACACCTTTACAGTTCCACCCTGGCACAGCGTGCAGCTTTAGAATAATCACCCTGACCTTTTGGAAGAGCCTTCACGCTGAACACGCTTTTTTCTCTGCCTCCATAAAAGCATCATCTGGCTCCAGAAGACTTCACAGGAAAAGTGCAGAAACTGCAGAGCGAAGACGAAGAACGGCTCGCACACGGCTGCAGTAATTATTACCATCCCACTCGCTCAGCAGAGAGAGGAAGAGCTTCAGGGCCAGAGCAGTTGCAAGTACAAAGCTGCGTATATTCAATATTTGGAGGCAGCTCTTGTGTTGGCGGCGGGGGATTAGGACCCAAGGCCCACATTTGTTCTTGCTCAGAGCCATTAGCTTTAGTCAGATGCTTCCCCAGGAGGCCGTGCTGGAGGAGGGAAACGTAGCACGGGAAGCCTCGCGATCTGGTTTCACATTTTAGGCTTTTAATTCGTCAGCAGCGGCGGGCCGGGCCTGTGAGGGCAGGATCACAGATTTGATAAAAACGCCTGTCGCGGTGTAATTCTGTCCGAAGGAGATTCAGGGAGCCGCGCAATTTCTGATCGGCACAATTAAGATGAAAGGAATAAAAAGGAGGGGTAGAACGAAGCGTCTAATAACCGGAGGAGCAGGATGATGTTGTTTTGGCTTCGTTACGGTTTGAGACGCCAGAAGAAACACAACGGTGCCAGTGTGGCAGAACTTTAGGTTCTGCTTTTCTGTCCAGAGAAAAGTTAGTTCTCTCAAAGATCGAATCAACGTTTCATTACCGTCTCTCTCCTGTTCTACTCTCTTCTACTCTGTGATAATCATGCTTCACATTTACATTTTGGAGCCGATTAATATGTAGATTCGACTAATGTGACCTCGTTTGGTAACTCGGACACGTCCCATGATGCAATGTGTCGAAACGCAACAGCACAGTTAATCCCACTTAGCCCTGTTTTGTGTTTCTCCAAATGTGCATCAGAAGCCAGTTGGATGTGAAGACGCCGTGTTGTTTGTTGAAGAGGCCAAACACGAAACACTAAATCTTTATTTTAGTGTCACAAACATCTGGAGAAGAACGAGTTTGACAGGGTGAGCCCACCAGAGGCAGAGTAGGCGGGTTCCTTTGCCATGGCAGGAAAACGATGACGTCACTCTGCATAATAATGAACCATGTGATTCTGTTTGTTGCACAGAGAGTTTGTGATTTTGGAACAATGAGCGTTTGTTTTCAGGATAACGGGCTTTTCAGTCCAATGAGACATTTTCCAAACTATTGGGGTTTCCGAATAACGCCCCCCCCCCCCCCCCCCCCCCCGTTAGTGAGGATGGTTAGATGGACGTCCATTTAATCAGGTTACTGATGGAACCATGATGGTGGAGCCAATCGGTTTGTTCCAGACAGAACAGAGATATATTGTTACCGTCGAAGGCTGAGTGGAAAATCTAACGAAATTTGGGGCTTGTGTCAATTTAAACCTGCAAAGGAACAGAAAGTGCAGCAGTCTGTGTGAGAAGATTAGCGGTGAGCAGCAGACAGCTTTAACCTCCAAACAAAGGCAGCAGGTGAGCACGTTGTGAAGGCTGTTAGTGATGAGACACAGAAGTAACGAATACAGAAGGATGTGTGGAAGCTAGAAGAGAGACATGTTGAATGAATGTCAAATGCGAGGACAAGCAAGCACTTCTGAAGGTCCAGCAGAACTGATCCGGTACAGACTCCGACATTGGCTCTGCAAAGAAAAGAGTTTCAAGGATGAAGTTAAGTCAGAAAGAGAAAAAGTAAGTCACATAAAGGGCTAAGTACGTGTGCTAGAGGGGGAAATAAAACCAGATGTCTGTGGAAGAAAGCACAGGCCTCGAGTCAGAGCCTGAAGAACGGGAAAGAAAGTGTCACCAGGCACAGAAACAGCCGAGGAGAATCAAGTAAAAAGGAGGTTTTACTGAAGCGAAGAGGCCTTTTGGACCTGAAACAAAAACCTGCTGCTGCTCCAAATCACGAGGATTCTCTTTCAAAACCACAGGCCAGACGTCTGAAAGTGTAACAAACGTCTCCAGCTAGAAAAGGAGTCACTCCATTGTGCTTCAATGCAAACTGAAAACGTTATTCTTGACTGGCGCAAGTTATAGTTTGAGGCTGTGAAAACGCTTTTTAATTAACAACACTCTAATTTGGTTCCGTTGCATTGTGTCACAGCGGCCTTTTCTTCAGTCATCACTTCCTGTTTCACATTCAGTCAGCTAAACTCTTTGTTAACACGGAAACTAGCCCGACAGCACGAAGCCTTTTAGGCCACGTTTAAGCAGGAAGACAATTATCATTTTAATTCCCTCGTTCCACCGGGGCTCCTCCACTCCATTATCCTCCAGTGAACTTACTAATGTGTGCAGACGGCCAGTGATCAAACTAAGCAGAAGGTTTTTAAATTAAATTCACGTCTTTTGGAGCGCGTGTGTGTGTGTGTGTGTGTGTGTGCGATGCCGTATGTAAGAAAGTGGATCAATTGTGGTGCCGTTAAAGAGAAGATGGCGGTGATAACCCTGTGGAGGTCGGAGGGGGAGGGGGGAGAAACACAGTTCATCGCCCACTGGATGAACACATGCGAGTGTTAAGCTCATGGAATCTAGCTGAGGCGGTCACAGCCACAGCTGATAACCAGTAGCTGAGGCCTCCAGGGCGGCCATTCCTCTCACTCTCTGTGACTCAGCTTCTAGATCAGCAAATACAACATTCAACCACACTGGGAGACTCACGTTTTTCATTGCCTCCCAGTTTTCGCCCAGGGTCACAGTTGTGCTTTACTCCAGATTTATGACGCATTTTCACTGCTTTTTTTCCTCCTTTGTGTGACCACAACCTAGTACACTCTGTGTAGAGCCAGAATGTTTCCTCCCACACAACAATACGCCGACACCAAACGTCTCGGCTTGAATTGCCGCTCTGCGCTCATCGCAGCGCCCAAAGTCGGGTTTTGCTCGTCGTGGCGCGACGCAAGCCTTTGGAAATAATGTTAGTGAGAGAAGCGCTAATAGAGAGAAATACTCACGCCAGAGATTCACACAAGTTCACGTCAGAGGGGCAAATCATTCTGTATTCTTTCCTCAGAATTCAAATTAAAGGTGTTTAAGATTAAACTAAATGCTGTCCCAGTGTACTTAATATTTAGATATTTTCATTCTTTAAAAATCACCAGAATGCAGAAAACAAAGTGTGTAAAACTTTGTGTTTTAGAGACTCTTTGGTTTTCAAATTCTACCCCAGCAATGATCAGTAAGAGGGAAAACAACAAAGCAGTGGAGGGCTCATCTGTTTCTCTCTTTCACACTAACAATGAATCCCTCCGGTTCCAGTCTAAAAATAGCTCAGAGCAGAGTCATAAATCAATGTAACACATATCCTGTACATGTGAGCGTGTGTGTGTGTGTGTGTGTGTGTGACGCCTGCAGTGCGACGCCTGATCATGTGACCAGAATGGAGGGCAACACACATCAACCGAAGTGTGAGCGGCACACGTCTGACGACAGGAATAGAACAGATCCATCGGTCTGATGAATATCTGAATCTCTGTGTGTTCTCTGTGTGTCTGTCACACACATGTGATTCCACAGCTTCCTGTCTACTTCAGTTCGCCGACAGACTCCCAGATGTCCCCACGTCCCACTTACCTCATTTGACCCACAAGACTTTCAAATGCATTGTTGTCACCAACATCACAGCTTTTGCAACCGCACACAGACTGAAAAAATAGAAAAGGTATCAGCTGTACTGAGTGCATTTGTAGCTGTGACTATTAAGGGAAAATAAACTTCTGATCTGATGCCAGGGTCTCGGTCAACGGCAGGAATGTGATACCAAACGTGTCGACTCAGTCAACAGAAGAAATGTTGGAATTTTATGTTTCTGAACCAAAAATATGTTTTATAAATACGTTTAATACCAAACTCGTATCCTGCTGGCAGAACCACACAATGCTACGTGGTTAACGTTGTGAAACGATTGGTTAGGTTTAGGCAACAAAACTACTTGGTTATGGTTAGAAAGAAAGATTATGGTTTGTATAACATCGTAACGTGTTGTTATACATCGTAACGTATTGCAACACAATATTCAAAATAACATCGCAAAGCAAAGTCGCAACTTTTCATCGCGACAACGTAGCCCGACAACGTAGCCCGACAACGTAGCCCGACAACGTAGCCCGACAACGTAGCCCGACAACGTAGCGCGACAACGTAGCGCGACAACGTAGCGCGACAACGTAGCGCGACAACGTAGCCCGACAACGTAGCCCGACAACGTAGCCCGACAACGTAGCCCGACAACGTAGCCCGACAACGTAGCGCGACAACGTAGCGCGAAACAGTACTTGTTCGTTGTACTGCGTTACTTGCTCTGACCGAATCCAAAAACGTTGTCATTCAACATTGCCGTGGTTTGTAGTTTTCAATGGCATCATTTTCTCCAGGCGACTCCGCTGAACATGTTTGTGTTGTAGTGTCACACTCGTCCTTCCATACAGTATGAGCTTCAGGTCAGCTGAGGAGGATGTGAGGAGGGAAGTTGTGCCTGCGTGTATTCTAGTTGGCAGCTGCCTAAATTGATGAAAATGAAATAGACATCTGGCAAACGGTCAACACTGAGTGTGCAGAGAAAAAGTAGGGCACGACTTGGCTTGTGCATGCATGTGAGTGCTTGAGCTCAGGAACACTGTCAGACTGTGGGGTAGTGGGGCACTACGTGAGGTTTGGATATCAGATCGGCTCTTATCAACCCTGAGCCACAGGCAGGAAGGACTCCAGCTCCACGCAGCGGAGCATACGATGAATTATTTCTTGGCAAATACAGCGAGTTATTCTGTAATCTCGCTGCACCAGAACTAAAGATTATAATAATCAAATAAAACTATTTCTGTACATACTGGCGATAAGTTCTCCTGACCTTGCAATAAGTCTTGATTTTGGTCACAATAGTCTTTTGCAATAGTGTGCATTTCTTCGTCGTCATTGTTTATATCAAGAGAATAGAATGTCAAAGTTTCTGAAGTTTTGTGTAGCGGTACAACGTAGCGGTACAACGTAGCGGTACAACGTAGCGGTACAACGTAGCGGTACAACGTAGCGGTACAACGTAGCGGGACAACGTAGCGGTACAACGTAGCGGTACAACGTAGCGGTACAACGTAGCGGTACAACGTAGCGGTACAACGTAGCGGTACAACGTAGCGGTACAACGTAGCGGTACAACGTAGCGGTACAACGTAGCGGGACAACGTAGCGGGACAACGTAGCGGTACAACGTAGCGGGACAACGTAGCGGGACAACGTAGCGGGACAACGTAGCGGTACAACGTAGCGGTACAACGTAGCGGGACAACGTAGCGGGACAATGTAGCGGGACAACATAAGAGGTAATAAATTACAACCACCCTTAGCAGACTTTCTTACGCAACATTACATAACGAGCGTAACAATGTTATGTAACAAGTGTAACTTCTATGTTAACTTTTGGTTTCACACAGGACACAAACAGCTTTCTCCTGGGTGAAAGTCCTGGGTTTGTTTGTTGCAGTCCACCTCCCCTCCCATCTGCTTTTAGAGGATACGTCACTTGCTCTGACCAAAATGCAAAAGCTTCCACATTCAACGTATCTGTGGTTTGCAGAAACGTCATCATGGCGTAGTATGTGCAGAAGCGGTTGACAGACAGATTATGATGAAACATTATACACTCTACTTGTAGAAGTAGACATGTACCTGATGAACGTTGGTGCAGTGAAGTTAAGAGGTCATCAAAGCCTTTGGAGTTTCCACTGAAGATAAAACAAACAGAGAACATACTCTCAAGTCACACATAAAACCTCTCCATGACCCCACAATCAGTTTACAACATGCAGATTTTATTGAAATAATGCAGTTTGTTCTATTTGTGGCAACATGTGAAGTCAATCTTTTATAGTGTTTCTCTCCTCGTTGAATATAAACTCCTGACATGTATTGCCAGTTGAGATTGTGAAATGAAACGGAGCAATCAAAGTTACAGATGAAGCAATGAAACTGGTCTTCGTGATCAAAGCACTTTTCCGAATGGACAGCTGTGTGTTCTGAGTGTTTGAAGTGACTGGCTCTTTGTCGGAGCGCTTTGCTCGCCAACCCATGAGGAACGCATGAAGGGAGTTCTGCTGCTACTATCTGGATCCCCGACCCGTCCACGTGGCCTGGAACCAACACCCGCTTCCAATTGAAAGCTTCCGAGTGTGCAGCAGGTGTGTATGAAGCTCGGCCAATGGGATAGCTTCCCACCAGGTGTGAGCCATTAACCCCGTATTGAGCAGGTCCGTCATTCATTGTGCTACGTCAGCAGTTTTCTCTCTCTACTATTTCTGATGTTGCTGGAACAGAGAGGGAGGCTTGTTTGTGAATGGAGGAGTGAGCACGTGGCTGCTGGCATGACACTGAAATGCACCACAAGTTCCTTTAACGGGCAATAGACCCGTTTATAGCTGACGTCATCAAAAATATGCATGTTTGCAACAAAATGTGGGCTTTTTGCCGCCCGTCATCCAGACGAGTTAGCAAGTATCAAAATGTCCGGTTGTTGCATGTTCGTTGTCAGAACAGGTGCTTCAGTTCAACGCGTCACCGTGTCAACTGGTGACTTTCAGCCGAATGTGTTCGTGGTTGCTCGTGGCGACCGTGGCATTGATCGGCGCCCGGGGAGCCGGGGGTTCAGTGTATTGCTCAGGTACACTTCGACACGTCCCAGTCGGGGATCGAACCGTTGACCTTCCGGTTCCCAGACGACCCTCTTAATTTTTACACTGCCTTGAATCCTCTCCAACTGCCATTCAACACTTCCTGTGTTTGTGTCACTACTAAAGCGAAATACAATTACATCTAGTATTTTCTCCGGTTTGACTTGTTCAGCTGTGCTTTATTTTTCTCCTCAATGATGATTGCATTTCATTTTTCTTTTCTTTTCATTCGACAAATACAGATTCAGACTGAATTTCAGCAGCAGAAACGATACCACTAATCTCCCTTTAAAGGCACATCATTGGGAAATTGGCACGACTCTCGTTCAAATGCTATATCTGGATGCTGGGCGCCCCTCTGGGCCTTTGGCCCTGCACACAGCGTGGGGACTGGAGCCAGCGCCCAGACCAGGCCAGGAATACCTGCTGGTCCTAATTTCCCCAAGGGAGAGAGGCTGAGCAGCAGCAGATAGAGGCAGCCGCTATCTGAGCCGACACTGTGTGTGTGTGTGTGTGTGTGTGTGTGTGTGTTGGAGAAAAGTTGAAAAGGAAATGATTCATAAATCGTTCGGGAGAGATGGCTGGCAGAGTTCACAGGAAGGATGTGAGGATTTTTTGGCGGATGGACCGAGATGTGAGAAAATCCATCCTTTAGGACAGAGACAGTAGGACAGGCGCGCACGGACACGGCAAATTAGTAGACAGGGGAACGAGAAGGACCAAGAAAAGAGAATGATGATGAAGGGACAGGAAGCGAAAGAGAGAAAGACGGTGAGACAGGAACGACATCCAAGAAAAACAAGCTGACAAAAACCGGAGTGGAGCTGCATTCAGGGCCCAGTTACACAACGCAGGAGAGCCGGGGGTCCGGCGTGGCCCACTTGTGATGCAAAGAGTGTAAATTACGGCTGAAATGTGGGAGTTTGCAGACGGGTTTGTGACACGGAGCGGAAGAGGGTTGTGGGGGGGCCCTTGATACTGATAAACAGGCACAAATAAGGTTGCCTTCTTGGTTTATACCTTATTTGGCCATCGGTCCGGCAGCGAGAACCGGCAACAGAGCACGGCGATAAAAACTCAGAATGAAAAGTGCTAATGTCGGAGGACGGGGTCGTCCTCTGGTGTCAGATTAGAGCCACTGGGTCTGCCTCAGCAATCAGCTTCCAACAGCGATTATCCTGCTTTATATCTTCAGCACTAATGCGCCGTTTATTCATGATCTCCGCTCCAGTCTATGACGAATGCGTTTTCTTCTCACAGTTTTGCTGAATTCGTTTGCCTGCACCTGAGTCAGACCCCCCTGAATAGAGATCAGTGTGCTGTTTCCATCTGCAGTACTACAGACCAGAGACTGTAAGTGGAGTCACTGGACGTCACCCATTGGTTTGTGCACTGATGTTATGAAGATTCGAGTTAGGCGATTTCGCTATCGCCATCTTGTTTTTTTGCAGCCAATTAACAGAAGTGACCATATTTGGACTGAGGAGGAGTGACGTAGAGACGGCATATACGTCTCTGGTAGAGACCTGTCAATCACCGTGTAGCCCCGCCCTAAAGCATCCCCTGCTTTATGGTCTGTTTGACTCTAAATGGACCATAATGTACTAAATGAACATCATGCTGTATTGAAGAAGACTTGAAACTAGAGGTTGAGACCATAAACTCATGTTTACAATGTTTACTGAGGTAATAAATCAAGAGAGAAGTAGAGTCATTTTCTCATAGACTTCTATACAACCAGAGGAGTCGCCCACTGGTGGACACTAGAGAGAATGCAGCTTTAACACATGACGCATCGGCTTCGCTCTTCAGAACCGGAGGTTGCTGACTGGTTCAGACATGATGAATTCATGGACTCACCTGTCCAGGGGAGCAAGACGGGAGGGAGGACGGGGTCCTGATCGGTAAATGGAACCTGCATGGGGAAGAAGACAAGGCCATGATTAGTGAGTCACGTTCCTGACAGTGACCTCATGAGAATCTATATCAGGGCTCGACAGCGAGGGTTGCCATTTTGGGAAATTGACAACCAATTCTTGGCTTTACTTTTTGACATATTAAAAATAGGGGCAGCACACAGCCAGTGCGCCCCATAATAGATAGTAATTGTTGCATTAGTGATATTTAATGTTGCTGTTACATGTTTTAAATACGCTGAATTTTCAATCGTTTGCCTTTCAATTTACTGTCTAAAAAATCCAAACTACATGCGATTCAGAATGAGAGAGAGCTCATTTTAACCGACAAAGAGT
This sequence comes from Ophthalmolycus amberensis, assembly GCA_024529925.1. Classification (NCBI taxonomy): domain Eukaryota; kingdom Metazoa; phylum Chordata; class Actinopteri; order Perciformes; family Zoarcidae; genus Ophthalmolycus; species Ophthalmolycus amberensis. Next base: position 43,184 of record JAFEUB010001480.1, on the reverse strand, counting down.
TCTTGTCCAACAAAGAAAAATATATTTCAGTTGGATGTAAATATTAGGGAGACACGTTAAGTGTGGGACGATCGATGTGTCAGCGTTAATGAAGTGGAACAAAAACCAGGAACGCATGCAACACATTCAGACACATCCCCAACAACATGACCTAATACTTCATGCTGCTACTCCTTTTTAAAGTAGAGACATTAGATCATCCTCATAATGTCTCGGCTACAAACGTCCTACTCCTCTTCCTCCGTCAATAAAACACAACGAGTCAAACGCTCGCCTGCACAGTTAATGGTCCCACCAACACAATCAGTTCTGAATCACACACTTAGTCTGCATCGGGTACACACACACACACACACACACACACACACACACACTCATAGAGATTCCTTTGAAGAGCCAAGGCAAAAACATACATTGACATCTGGATACCATCCCCTTCTTTTTCCCAGAAAGACCCCTAACGTGAGAGCGCCTCAGGGCAGTTTTCAACAGCATACAGAACACACACACACAAAATGGTTGAAACAGGAGGAAGAATAATAAGAGCTGTTGGAGGTTCAAGCTTGAATATAAAAAAGGAGCACGGGGCTCTTCTGCTTTGTAAGTGAAATGTAGAACATCTTCCTTCCTTTGCAAATACGAGTCCCACAGAGTTGAGAGGGCCTGAACTGCTCTCTATGGAAGACTGACCCAGCAGGGCCTTTGATACTTCAGACCCCTGGACACCCGAGGGAAGACACACACACACACACACACACACACACACACACACACAAACACACACATAAAGCGCCATCAGTCAGAGAGAGAAAGGCCTCACGTATAGTGCTGGAGGGCTGGATTCAGGCGATTTGTTTCCAGAAAACAAAGTAAAAGACAATGTGACTCATCAGGAACTGTGTGCTGCGTGCAAAAGAAAACGCGTGATGAGGAATCCGTACAACAGATAGATTAAAGTTACTGTGAGGAACTAGTTATGGATCCGGCAGCGACCAGCCCGACAAGGACGGACCCAGATCCGGCTTCAACCTGCAGGAGGAAGCTCCGGCGGGAGGAGGAGAGCTCTGCTCCCGGCAGCAGCGGCTCCTCTGCTGGTCCCTGCTGATCCAGATGGGACTTGCCACAGAACAGCTGGTGGTCGGGAGGTTCTTTCACGTGGTCCAGGACCACCTGTACGTCAACTTCTGTGGGAAGTTCCACTGCGTTTATCGGCAGCGTGGCAGCAGAGTCCCACCTTCAGCTGCAGGACCTGGAGCTCACCCCCAGCTTCCTAGGAGCCAACACCGACACCACGCCGCTGGAGACTCAGCCCTTATTGCTGGGCCCACTGGAGGGAAGGGAGGTATGGGGAGAACCAGGACCGAGCTTGGCAGACAGACAGACCCTGCTGCAATAAAATTTGAGGTTTACTAAATGGAGTCTGGCAGCTGCAGATCTTTACGACACAGTTTTATCCACAGGGGTCACCAACAGCACAGATAAAGGAAAGTTCCTTGTAGCTTTAAGTCATTGCATTAAGATAACAACTAGAGTATTACAATGTGGAAAATACTACATTCATGACTTAAAAAGTGATTCTCCTTCGTGCATATTGCATACACACACAGCCATGCGCTCCCAGTAAACACCAGCTCGTCCACACACACATGCCATCACTGTTAGCGTGAGTGAGTCATTGTTTCTACCTGTTCTGATCTCTACTGAGTGTTTGAGGGCTGGAGCTCCATGCTTGGCAGCATATGAGAGAGCTAATGGCGGAGGGCTAATTGCTGCAGATTGTGCTTGCGTGTCTGTTCTCTCTCTCGTGATAATGTTTCACAGAGCGACAGGCTGGAGGGCTTTAGATGCAGTTGATATTTCACATTGAACCACATGCTGACGTTCTGCACTTCGGCAGAGCTCTGAGTGTTCCTCTGCCGGGGTAAAGGCTCCTGCCTCCTGCACTCTGAGACGCAGCCATCCACACGGACTGATGTGCACAGTTCCTCTTGCAGTGACAGTTTCCTGTCATTGCCTCGCCGCCTGTGAAGAGCAAAGCCATTAGCTGCTGGTCAAACGCTTCACACAAGAACACGGCTGGCTTTCTCAACTGCAAAACTCAAAAATCAATACTGAGTGCAGACTTCTGATGTAAGTAAATTAGTTTTCTTTGAAATGATGACAAAGCCTTAATCGTATTGTTACTTCACAGTCACTACGAGGAACTTTCATTTAGTGTCGATCCTGTTGCTCCCTGTGGACTAAAGTGGTCGTGAGTCTCTTTAGAAAACCTCTCATGTTACTGCAGCAGGTCTGACAGTCTGCCCCTCTCAGTCCTGGTTCTGGTTCTCCCGTGCCTCCCTTCCCTCCAGCGGGTCCAGCAATACGTCCTGGGTCTCCAGCAGCGTGGTGTCGGCTCCCAGAGAGGAGAAGCTCTGCTCCTGGAGGAGGAGGAGGAGGAGGAGGAGGAAACGCTGCTGCTGCTGCCGGGAGCTGAGCTCTCCTCCTCCCTCCGGAGCTCCGACTGCAGGCCCAAGGCTGCAGGTGAAGCCGGATCTGGGTCTGTCCACGGTGGACCGGTCTCTGTTGGAGGTTCTGGGTCTGTCCACGGTGGACCGGTCTCTGTTGGAGGTTCTGGGTCTGTCCACGATGGACCGGTCTCTGTGGACCGGTCTCTGTTGGAGGTTCTGGGTCTGTCCACGGTGGACCGGTCTCTGTTGGAGGATCTGGGTCTGTCCACGGTGGACCGGTCTCTGTTGGAGGTTCTGGGTCTGTCCACGGTGGACCGGTCTCTGCTGGAGTCTGAGCTGAAGGAGTTTCTGTATGATGTCACCAGACTCCGACCCGGTGGCACAGATGACAAGCATACCAAAATAAAAATAGAGCATCTTCTCTCTGATGGTCTCTTTACTGATGTAGGTCATATAGAGGATCAGGACTACACTGAGACTGGTTCAGAGCCATTTAAGTATGCCGATGTTCCTCGTTTTGATTTAAATGATGAAAGCTGTAGAGGTCAGTAGTTCTGTGATCTGAGGGTGTCTGGTGATGGAACGGTCAGTTCATAAAGAACTGCACATCTGCTCCGTGATCTTCAGTATCGCAGCCAAACAGGAGGACACTCACACACACAGTGACCCACCAACCGGCCGCAGAAAGCATCATCTGCAGAAAGCATCATCTGCAGAAAGCATCATCTGCAGAAAGCATCATCTGCAGCGCAGCAGCAGCCGGCCTCACCGTGTGCTGCACTGATGGATAACATGAGAACAACCCTGCAATGACACGGTTCACAACCTGCACCTATCAAACACGTTTTTAGCGTCTAATGTGACCTGAATAAAGAACGTCAAAAAATGAAAGAAGAGAACCCCCCCCCCCCTTCTCTCCCTCTGCCCTGTTCGCTATGTACGCTCAGTCTGTTCAGCACATTTCTCCTCCCATAATATGCTGGCCCAGCACTTTCTTTTGTTGTTTTTTTATACCAGAGGCTATTTTTATCATCTTACACATTTGCGTCACAAAAGCAGGCCGGGCCTATAACTTAAAGAAAGGGGGAGTGGCTTAGATAAAAGCTACACAAATACACTTCAAAGCCGGAGTTGACTGTTCAAAGCTGCGGTCGGCAGGATGTTTGATATTTTGGTTGTATTAGCAGCTCTGGCACAGGTTCACCGGGCAGTATGGGGGCTCACATGGGGGGGGGGTGAGGGGGTAAGAAGGGGGCCTAAACCCGGCGCATCTATTTTGGAACCTTTGAAGATGAAGATACGGCATGTGGAGCCTTCCTGGATCTCTATCTGATTCACTACAAAGACCAAGAGGAAGTGGATGGCACCGCAGACACCTGCCAGCAGAAAGACATATCTATTCAAATTCTTACACACACACACACACACACACACACACACTGCTCTGTTCACCTCTGTCCTTCAGCTCCACAGGATTATTTATTATCACAAGACTTCACAAACACACATGGTCCGATGGTCAGATGTCCATTCGTCCTTTGTGCAGCTGTGTGATGTCCTAACGGAGCCCTTTCCACCTGAAGTCTCCACGTTCCACTTAAATCTACTCAGCTCCTTAAAAGACACCTCATCGTTCATAATCATGTCGTCCGATGAGGAAAGGCAATACACGAGGATGTTTTCCTGTTAAAGCAGGGGTCTCAAACTCATTTTCACTCCGGGCCACATCAGCATCATGGTCGCCCGCAAAGGGCCGGTTGTAAATGTAACTACTCGTAACATATTGTTAAATAACTCTCTGCATTCACAGTTTAAAGTAGTCTTCAATGTGCTCACAATACATTTCCATGTCAAATGTACAGTAAGCCAAAGAGCTGCTTCTATGACTGTGTTTAAGTATCTCATAATTTTGACATTCTATTTCATAATTTTGACTTTCAATCTCATAATTTTGACTTTCAATCTCATAATTTTGATTTTCAATCTCATAATTTTGACTGTCAATCTCATAATTTTGACTTTCAATCTCATAATTTTGACTTTCAATCTCATAATTTTGACTTTCTATCTCAGAATTATGACTTTCTATCATAGTTATGACTTTCTATCTAATAACTTCGACTTTCTATCTCATAATTTCGACTATGGGGATATTTTTATTGTTATTAGTCTAACTTTTTTAACTTCTTTTTTTTTGCTGGCGGATTCGCGGGCCACATAAAATGACGTGGCGGGCCGAAATCGGCCCGCGGGCCGGGAGTTTGAGACCCCTGTGTTAAAGGGTAACTCTGCTGTTATTTTAACCCTGGACCCTGTTTCCAGTGGAACACTTTATTTAAACTGGTCCAGTGTTGACAGAGAGACTTACGTGGAGGAGGGACGAGGTCGGGTCGAGACGGCTGATGATAAAAAGTGGATCTCTCATCGGACATCTCCACCTGCAACATAAACATAGCTATTAATAGCTTTTCTTCTGTTTCTCTCACACACACACGCACGCACACACGCACACACACACACACACACACACACACACACACAGGCTACCTGAGGATTGGTCCCCTCCTCACTGGGACATCGGGGTCCTTTCACTGCACCGCTGCATCCAGCTCGTCCTCCGGTCATCAGACCAATCGGCTGTCTGTTGGTCAGGTCACATGATTAGACATTTTTCATCCCACTTCCCAAAAACAGTCATTTTTATTTCATATTCACCTTCTGATGTGCACTTATATAACATAAAAAAACATTACTTCATCCTAATCTCACTCCCCTCAACTGTAGATCCATTAACGCATTAAAGCTCCTAATCTGGGTCATCTCGCCATCTTCACAGAACAGCCCCCCCCCCCCCCCACACACACACACACATGAGACAATAACCTCTTTCTGTCACTAGGACTTAATCAACAGCAGAGGAAAACATACAGAAAAAAAGGAATAACGACTTCATCTAATGGGAGAAATGCTCGGAGCTCCTTAACGTCTCTTCTGCTCGCTTCATCCTTGAAACACACACTCAGTAAAAAGCTTTGTAGGGAGAGAACACACACACACACGCACACACACACACACACACACACTCTCTCTTTTACTTTTACACAAATTGCCGATCAACAAATAAGAAAAGAAAAGCGTCTTTAAGCGTGAGACGGCCGCGGTACCAAAGCCTCATTGAACGCATCACATACTACAGAGAGTGTGTGTTTGTCTCTTGCTACAGTAGGACTTCCTGGTGCCCCCCCCGGGTCACTCAGAAACAGGGAGATGCATGACGCCACATAGCGCTGAGATCCACATGACCTCTCCTGAGGGGAGACGTCATCGAGGGACAAAGTCCTGCCAGTTAGCGTCCTTCACAGCCGTTAAACACGGATGGGGGGGAGTTAGGGGGGAAACGTGTGAGCAAGAGGCACCTGGTCCATAAATAAATGCATGCTGGGACTGGAGACTATTTACTAACATGACAAGCATCTGCAGCTCATGACGGTAACTGAGCCCAGTCTGACAGCCGTGTCTCCCAGCGGCTTCAGCCGGATCCGGTGCTCCAAAGATTCCCTTAAAAGCTTCACATTCATGTGAAGAGGACAGAAATGATGCACAACTCTTACGTGTGCTGCTGACCCATTTACTGTTGCTGTATTACTCTTACTTTATACTCTGTTACACACAAAGTCGGTCATTTCAACTAGAATGCCTCCTGAAGTCGGAAAATCAGGAGAACCGAATCAAACCGAACCACGAAATCCAAACATAATACCGTGGTAGGACAGTTTAGTAGCACTTCTGTCTCATTTGTGTCACATTTTGTCATTTTATTTCGTTTATTGTGTTAATTGCAGGACAAAACACGAACAAGAGGAGCAAGAGAGCAGTGAACACGAGCAGATACTGTCTCGTTAAATCATTCAGGACTGTCCAACTATCTGCAGAATAAAGCATAATGCATTCATATTAACTGGTACTGATAACTTTTCAGACTTGTTGTGTTGAACCAGTCAGCTTCTATTTCTGACTTCTGATGTAAATGTAAACGCAGTGACAGTACATCGATCAGTACTACGTACATGGGAGCAGTATTTCCATGTTTTAACTGGTCACGGTGATGTTTTAATCTTTAATCTTCAATATTTCCCTGTAGTTGAGCAGAAGTGTCACGTAGCATAACAAAATTACAATACTCTGCACTTGAGTAAAAGTACTTTACTTTCCCTCACGGTGAGTGCAAAGTGGGGGCAAGATACTGTTGACGGATAATAAATGAAATTGTAAAAGAATTTTAAAAATAATTATATATATATATATATATATATATATATATATATATATATATATATATATATATATATATATATATATATATATATATATATATATATATATATATATATAGTATATATAATAATAAATAAAGAAGGATATTTAAGTCAGAGAAAAATATGAACTGTCAAATAATGTCCATGGTGATGATTTTAAGTAAACTACTGCAGAGTCTGCGTGCGACTCAACACCTTCTATGAAACTCTCTCTTCAGCCTCCAGCAGATGATCACGCGTCTCTGTTTACCGCCACACTTTGGGATCTCTTGCCAATACAACCCTAATGTGCTGAGCCCGTCTTAGGATCAGAGAATAAAACAGATGGCACCGGGCTGACCAACCAACACTCTCTGCCAGCTGAGCTTCTCCGCTGAGCTCTCTGAGCTCTCTGAGCGACAGCGAGAGAGAAAAGAGGATGTGTGGTGAAGAGCTGAGAGGACAACCACACGGAGACGTGTTGACCCACCTGGAGGCTGCTGGAGACGAGCTGCCAGGTGAAGCAGCTTCCTCTCTGTGTGGAGGGCGCCCCCTCTGGACCTGAGCGGAACAACAACAACAACAACAACAACAGCGTCACACTCCTCCTCTGCCTTCTCATCTGCCATTCATCTCGACTTAAAGCGAGAGCGATACTATCTGCTGGGATTCATGAGTGACATCTTGCCGGGATTTGACTGATCACTGTTCCATGAGCTGCACAGACTCTCCCCTGTTTCCTGCAGTAGGCGTTCCAGCTCTCTTCATTGAAACCGTAGTTAAAGTAATCTGAGATCTTGACACCTAAAAGTAGAAATAGTGACAAACAATCGGCGACCAGTTGAACACACGAGGGAGAAGAATGGAAAGAACAGAGACGACGTCTCACCAGGTGTCCTCCACAGCTTCTCCTTCGGGCGCCTCTTCACTGGGCTTTGTTGGATGTTGTCCAGCGTGTCCATGTCCAGTAACTTTGTCTTCTTATTAACTGTGAAGCATTTAACAGCATTCAAAGCTCACAATCAGCGAGGACTTCAGGATTATTAGTCAGTCACTTTCAGATGATAAAGGAAGGATGTGCTGTCACGAAGCCATATTGTCGTCGTGAAGAGGTCAACAAGTGACCGTCTACTTGCTGTTTTATGAAGAGGCTAAAATCATCTCTTAACACAAATAAAGATGACCTTTGTGTGTTTGGAGGCTGAATGCTGCTCAGTTATTTACCCGATGACTTCCTGGTTTCACTGAATACAGGCCAGACTCAGAAATCAGTAATACAGAGTGTGTGTGTGTGTGTGTGTGTGTGTGTGTGTGTGTGTGTGTGTGTGTGTGTGTGTGTGTGTGTGTGTGTGTGTGTGTGTGTGTGTGTGTGTGTGTGTGTGTGTGTGTGTGTGTGTGTGTGTGTGTGTGGGGTTGGTTTTGTCCTAAACAACCAGTCTGGGGAGTCTCTAGGGTGGATGGCTGGGAAAGTAAAAATATATATATTGTTATTATTATTGTTGTACAAATTATAATAATATTATAATAATGACAACAATAATAATCAGAAAAATAACTAAAACACATAAATCAAATTAAAAAATGAGCATTAATACTAATCCTACTCCTACCTTTAACCGCCACTAAAGCTGCTATCAACAATAACAACAACAACAACAATAATATCAATAATAATAAAGTCACAGGGAGCGCTGCTCCATCCTGGGGGTGAAGCAGGATCGAGGCCCCGTCAGGAGCTCCACAACGGGTTATTGTTTCATTCTGTAGTCATCCACATAGAATTTTATTGAGTCATTTATTTTATTTTATTAGCTGATTTATGTGTCGTTTTTTAAAATTGCTATTGTGACTGATTGATCCAGCTGTAGGTCACACCCAGACCCTTATAGCAGCAGACTGCATGGAGCACTGACTTACCAACTGCCTCTCTCCTCTCAGCATCGACCTGCACAGGTGAGTTCCTGGAGCTGCAAGAACATTACCGAGGTGATCGTCTCCATCATCGTGACACTAACGTGAGCACTGAGTGCAGCTCTAATAACCTCATTTCTTAAATGGCACCATGCAACACTACAATACATCACAAAGAGTAAATACCTCAGAGCTACATCTTGACAGAAGTGGGTTCCTGACAAATGACGCACATTCGTATTTATACCCAACAGGCGAACAAACACAATGAGAGGCTGAAAATATTCAACGTTGTTTTTCTCAGAAGATGGAAAACAAACCGCTGAATTCTAAGATGCTGCAAATAAATCAGTGCATTCATCAGAGCCGTCGCTGCTTTCACATTACCCCACAGACCCAGAGAAACACAAGGAAACAATAGTAATAATAATAAGATGCACTCGCACATCAAAACGCTGTTTATTTGACAGCCGCTGTGTGTGGATAATAAAGAGACTGAAGCTATTCTTAGCTCAGTGCTTCACTCAGACGTTTCTTGAGATCAGTTCAGATCAGGCGGAGTGGCCTCAGATTGTTCAGACGTCTTTAGAAAACACACATCAGTTACTGCACTTTATTGAGATGGCTAATCGTGTCTTTGTATAATCTTAGCTTTACAAAAACAACGAGGTGGCTCATTCTAATCTCCGGCTTTAAGTCACAAATGCAAAAAACAACAAACTCACACAAACACAAAAACAAGACTATTGTTAATATTACTTTTAAATATGAAAAGTTAAAGAACCATCATGGATCAGTGGTGAGTACTCAGATCTAAAGTATGAATACCACAGTGTAGAAGATAGATAGATAGATAGATGGATATTTACTATATTAGTCCCGCAACGGGACATTTATTTCGCTGCAGCAGCATTTATAGACACAGGAAAAGCAATACAAATAAGTAAAAAATATTAAATATAATATAATATAGAAATACTTACAAGTAAAAGGCATGTGTTCCACTTTTACTGAAGTAAAAATACAGAAGAATTAATATAAAAATGTACTTAAAGTACCAAAAGTATTGTATATTATTGGGCGATAGTTGATATGTACATTATTATGTGAATTAGAAGTATGAAGTAGCAGAAAATGGAGATACTCAAGTAAAGTACAAGTATCTCTTTACTCTACAACACTGGTAACAAATACAGCGTACACATGACACACAGAGTACACACAGAGTACACACACAGTACACACACAGTACACACACCTGGATGGGATTTGAACCTCTGCATTTTCCTCCTTGTTATCTGCGATGTTCAGTTGAAAAATCACTGAAACACACACACACACACACACACACACCAAATAAACCAAACGGTATTGGCCTGATTGGACCCTTTAACTTAAGTATTGCTGACATTATTATCAGCTATCTTTATAATAAATCATTGGATGTAATAAAGTTCTTAAGTACAGTGTTGATTTGAGTTTTTCTAATTGAATGCTACTTTGTATAAATCTACTCCAGTATCACAACTTTAAAATACTCTTACATGTACTTGTTAATGATAAAAAAAGACAATAATATATTATATTCTGTGATAATATAACACTTTGAAAGAACTTCCTTGAGTAACAGTTTGAATTTTGAGCTTTCCATTAAAGGTATTTCTACTTTTACTTAATTTAAGTTTACTTTAATCAAGGATGTCTACTTCCTCCACCACTGGTTAATCACAATATAGTTTATGCCTAAATGTATGTTTGTTTAAACTTACACTGATATAATTTCCCCTCCTCGTCCTCTTCGACGACAACTTCAGAGTCAGACTCCGATGAACACATTTGAATATAGAAAAGGTATTTTAAACAAAAACCACACCAGAATTAATAGAAATAAAATTAATAATAATTAGCCGGCGAGCTTCTCTCCATTAGGATCAGTTAAATTGACAGTTCAAGACGTTTCTATGGAGACAAGGGACCACCAACTGTAATCAACTGCTGATATCAGAAGACACATTTTCCGTTTTTAAAATATATATTTTTTTATTTTCAGCCTATGAAATGTCGTCAGTGAATAATAAAGGCTCTGTAATAATATTAAATACAAATATCAACATCAAAAGACATATTTTCCGTTTTTAAAATATTTATTTTTTATTTTCAGTCATGAACATGTCGTTGCTGGTGATGTCAGTGAATAATAAAGGCTCTGTATTCATATTAAATTCGTATATAACTCCATTAACGCTTCCAGCGAGTCGTTCTCTGATTGCGGGTTATAATCGCCATAGCAACGAGTCAGCGCTTTACGTGACGTATTTATGCTGCGACGCGCGTTTGCCACGTCACCTGCAGGAGACTCGTGCGTTTGTTTTGCCAGCTGTCTTCCTTTTAGCTGTCAGCTCTGATGCGTCTTTAGACGGGCTGACAATTAAAATAATAAAAAAATGTCGAGCGCGGAGGACTTCACGCTCTTTCCGGACAACGTGTGGGAGAAAGTAGTGCTGTCGAAGGTGAAGAAAGCCGTTGTTTTCATGGACTACCGGTGCGCGGAGGCTCTGCACTGGTGCGGAGGCGCCGCCCGCTTACTGGAGGCTGGAGCCCGGAACTTAAAGGAGTTCTCCAGCTTCGAAGCGTGCGGGGAGAACGAACCGAAGGCCGTGTTCGTGGTGAGCACTTTGCTGAAGGGTCGCACGGTGGACACCATCAAAGACATCGTGTCGCTCAGTCACTTCCGGTACTGCGTCGTCTTCACCGCCGTCTCTCACTCCGTGCACCTGTTTGCCAACGGCGTCACCGCGGAACCGGACGGCAGCCCCGTGTTCGAGCAGTTTGAGGAGAAGCTGTGCGAGTGGATGGGCAACATGAACTACACGGCGCAGGTCGCGCATGCGCCGTTGGTGTTCGCCCCGGTGTCGCACCAGCAGCTCCTCCTCGCGCCGGCCTTCGCGCACCTGTTCCCTTTGCTCGCACCTGACCTGGAGGTCATCAACGCGAAACGACCGGAGAAGAAGAAGTTCGGCAGCCTGATCGACGTAGACGTGCACGCGCTCCCCGTGGAGCTGCAGTTGGAGATCAAATCCTTGGCTTCGGCGCTGAGTTCGCTGTTCGAGGCGACGAACACCAGGGAGGAGAGCTTCGCTGTGGGTCCAATGAGCCGCATCATAGCGGGCGAACTGGCCAGTCACCCTCAAGCGAAGAACAGGAGGAAGACAGCCCAGAATAAAGCATCCATCATCTTTGTGGACCGAACAATGGATCTTACAGGTAAACCCCCCCCCCCCCCTTGTTTGGACCACATTGCATCAAATCATTTATGAATTACAAGAACATTCTTGTACAATTTAAGATATCTGTGTGTAAGATTTATTATTACATTTTAATTTAACGATAATGTCGTTAGGGTTAATTGTAGAATGCCCGGTCTTGTTATAAACAAACTTCTCTACCTCTCGTCACAACTCTACCATATACTGAATAGAAGTCTTTGTTTTCTCAGGAGCTGTTGGACATCATGGCGACAACCTGGTGGAGAAGATTCTGACTGTGCTCAAACCTTTACCTGGTCATGTCACTGACGTCCAGGTGGACATGCTGGAGCTCACGAGCCTGCAGCGAACCCCTCACTCCCAGACCACCGTGGCCCCCGGCTGCCTCGCTCAGACCCAGTGAGTGTCTCTGATGACCTGAGTCACAATCAAACACACTTAGTTTATAGCACAGGACCTCATGTTTGGTTTCTCTTATTCATTAATCCATCCATTACCATAATCTTTTGAGGTAGTTTGTTTGGAGGATAATTAATTCAAAATGGAGCCCATCCCTCCCACTGACACAACCACAATATATTGACATACTTTTCCCACCTGGCCAAACACCCCCCCCCCCACACACATGACCAGCATTAGCTGCCAGTGGGTTCAGTGAATCCTGCCTCTGGTCTTGGCTGTGCAGACGCATGTGTTGGGCGCCTGCGGTGAGGGCTTGTTGAACATGGCAGGGGTTAGTCCTCCATCATGTGTTCCACTCTAGCTCTGCCCCTTCATGTGGCTGCAGGAGGAAAAGCCTTTGACTTAGAAGAAGAGTTTTGTGGCGGGAGCTGTCATGCAGCATGTCTGGCCGCGTTGAGTTCATGAACAGGCTTACAAATCCAGCGTTCTGTTCTCAGCTAGGTGGGAGGTTCTGTTGTAATGGAACCAGTCTTGGATCTCTCTAGTCGGGGCTGTTTAGACAGTGTGTGCTGTAGCAGATAATGTGAGCACAGCGGGGGGGGGGGCAGGTTGCACCGACCCTCGGATGCCTGAAGTCTGGGGCACGTCAACCAGATCCCTAAAATACACCCACAACTGCACGTCACCGTTCTGAAGATCAACCACAGCCGCGTGGTCTCTGTGGACGGATGAAATGTTTGGTATTGTGTCCTCGATGCTGCAGCAACAAGCTCAGCCTCTCACATCGTCCATAAGAAAGAGTTAAGAGCATGATGATGGAGCAGAGGTTGAGGTCACGATAACTACTTTCATTGGACGATACTTTTTACTAGAAATAATTGCGATTTTAAGTCCAGATTATTGCCACTGATATAATGAAAATATAATGGAATAATAATGCATGTACACCCTCTTTGAAGGGCAATGAACTATTAACTCTTAAGAATATTCAATGTCTGCACAATGCAAAAGTCTTATGCTGCGTTCACACCGGTCGCGTTGATTTTTTGACGCGCGTCGAGATTACATACAAAGTCTATGCACAGACGCGATGAGCCTGGCGCGCCGCGATTTTGCGATGGCGCGGCGCGTTGGACGCGTTATTGCAGTGCGGTGGACGCGTTGGACGCCGCAAAATCGCCAACGCGCAAGTTGAAATTTTTCAACTTCTGCGAAATAATCGCGTGACGCTGTGGCGCGATAGCCTATCAGCGTTGAGTTGCTGCTCCCGTCATCAGTGCCGTAGCTCCTGCCGGTGCTGAATCACAAACAACAATGGAGGACAAATTAATAGTGGCGGTTTGTGGGTTCCCCGAGCTCTACGATACCTCATATCAATAGAGACCGGACCAAACTACGTGTATACATGTGTGTGTGTAAACCATACGGTACAAACAATGAATAGACGCTGCCGTATTTACGTCTACGTGACGTTATTGAGTGCTGGTGGAGCTGCTACGATGTTAGCATAGCCTAGCATCGATCCATCAGAGCTCCATTGAGAAGACAAGTAGCCGACAAATCGGCATCATTATGTAGTTATTTCGGAGTCCCTTTTTGTCGGAGAAGACAAGTACAAATCGGCATCATTACGTAGTTATTTCGGAGTCCCTTTTTGTCGGAGAAGACAAGTACAAATCGGCATCATTATGTAGTTATTTCGGAGTCCCTTTTTGTCGGTTTATTTTCCGTTGAATCACAGCCAAATCAGTTTATGTTGTGTTCCTACAGCTGTAGTAAACAGCGACCGGTGGCTTGCTAGACACAGTGAATACAGCTCGATACAATCCACGGAGCTCCTCTGAACAATATTATGAACCAGACATGACTGCGTTTGGCATTCCGACGTTTGAGGGACTTCCACAACACGTACAAAGCAGCAATTGTCCTTATTCCTTTCACGGTTGATAGCGGAAAGTAATGGCGGCCAGGTGAACGGCTTCCAGTCGATAAACCACGCCCCCTCTCCGGCGCTACGAGATTTTGCGGCGTTTGGTGTGAACACGACCAGCGGCGCGTTGGACGCTTTTTTGCAGTGCGTTGGACGCGATTTTGCAGCACGTCAAAAAATCAACGCGACCGGTGTGAACGCAGCATTACAGTGAAAACCCTGCTGTTTATACTGGCATCATGTTGGCGATATTATTTTGTAAACAAACACGCATGTAAACACAACGGGAAATATTAAGGTCAGCAAAAAGGATTTGTGAAAGAGTCTATAATGTCAAAATTATCTCCGTCATGTCCGTATATCATATGATAAGTCGTTATCATAAAAAGACATAATAGGCGTAAAGGCGTAAAAGGCATAATAAGTCAATAACGTAAAATTATTTTGGTCACGTCCATATATCCTTCAATAAGTCGATAACGCAAAAAATATCAACGCCAGCCATTTACATACATTGTACGATGGGCGATAATGTAAACATTTTCATGTCCATATATCCTACGATAAGCCGTTATCATAAAACTGATGGAGGCTATGTCCATATATCGTACGATAAGTCTTTAACGTAAAAATGAGGTAATTTCCATCCCATGATAAGTCAATGAAGTAATAAAAAGATACATTGATCGTACAATAAGTCGATAATTATTGTGACTAGCCTGCTGTTTGCAATCGTTGTCCCAGATCTTTCCACCAAACACGAGTCTCAGCCAAACCTCTGGCAGCATTTAGATGACCCACTCCGATAGAGTTTACGCCTTCTAGCAGGTGCTCCGACAGGAAACAGACGAAGAAGAAGTGTGGCTGAAAGCAATCAGCAGTTCGGCGGCGGCTGTGTCGGATCCACAGGAGTGTTATTGCCTCTGCTATCTCTGAGCAGATGGCCCAGTTGAGCCTTTATCGCAGATGTTTTTTGGAGATTGAAGAAGCCGAGAGTTCCCACTTTATTTAACTGCCTTTAAGTGCACAGCAGAGTTCATGTCAGTCTCTCTAATGTGTTCAAGACGGGGGGGAGGGGGGCTCTGCTAATGCTGATGTTTTTAGAGTTGTGCTGCTCTTAAGCATTAATCTCTCTTAATTCTACAAAAACTAAAATACTGAAAACTAAACTAAACTAAAACTAAAATTTTGTTCTTTGCATGATGGGAGCTCTGCAGAGCCCGACTGGCTCCGTGTGGTTTCATTGTCTACACAACGGGTTCTCCTCCCTCTGGATGTTTATACACCTATGGTTTGTTTGGTTTGTATGGTAAGCTATATTTAGCTTGAGACCGCTGTGTGTTTTGTTGTGTGGACCAACTCGAGCCTTTTAAACATCAGGTGCGGATGTAATTCGGAGCTTTATTTGTCGTGTGTGATATTTCCTTCAGGGATTCCAGGATATTTTTTATAGATTAGCGTGTCTTAAACATTCTGTGGGTGGTTGTTGGTTCTAGCTCTGCTCGTGAGACCCCACACTTGCTTTGCAATTACTGTCGTATTGTCTTTCATAACCTGGTGTGAATTCTCCTGATCCGTCAGTCTGTGGTTTTAGTAATCCTGCCTCCGACAAAGTATACTTCGTGTGGGTGTGCTCACACACACACACACACACACACACAGAGATATTTTTGCCAGTTTTTTCTTTCTCCACTCTTGTACTATATGCCGTCCTTTTGTGCCAGGATGCACATTGTTCTGCATATAGAAGGACGCTGAGTGAAAGTGGCGGTGGACGGTTGTTTTGAGTGTTTTTGTGGTCTGGTACCTTCCAGTCCCGGTCTGTGTGACTGCTGGGCTTAGACCTGGCAGAGGGCACCAAGTTTCCCCTCGGTCTCCAGACTGAACCCCCCCCCCCCCCCCCATCATCTGGCCGCACCTCGACCTTGATCCTGTGGTGGGAGTGTGCTGCTCCTGTGGGCAGCGCCGAGTGTACGGGTGGCCGAGGTGCTCCTGGGTCTGCTTGAGCTCGAGCCAGTCGGAGTGTAACCCCGACCGCACCCTGCCATGAGAAAAAGCACACTAGCGAGGGCTGCCGTCTCCTCCAAGCTGCCAAGCAGATCTTTGCATGCGTACCACCAGGAAGGAGGGGAAACACCTATTTCTGTCCCAACTGGGAAATAAAAAGCCAATGCACGCTTCTTTGAGTGCAGGCTGTATGGGGGGAAAAACAGCTGAGATAGAAGGAGTGGAAAGAGAGGAAATGACAGACAGCTGAGGACAGCCAGCCCTGTTTTTACCCCACAGAGAATAAATAAAACTGTCCATTTTCAATCTATGGTCGTTCCTCGTGGGGTTGAGATTGTTTTGCTATATTCTACTGACTAAAAGTATGTCTTTTGTGTGATTTATAGGCTAAAAAAACACTTTACTCCATGAGTTACACTATCGTACAGGCCGGCCGATTGAGTATGTGATGGGGATTAAAAGGGTTGTTTGAACAGGCGCACCAGCTCCGTTCAACAGAGACACAGGATATTGATTCTGCACAAACATCGGGCTCATTACGTTGTCTTGAAGAAAACGTAATTCTTACAGTAACTGCTTCACTATTCTACTCTCAACATGGTGAATGTTAGTCTGTGGGAAATGAATTGCGGTGCTATATACATTATATATGTTATATACACACACAAACACAGAGGAAGAGGTAATCAAGCCAACATAAATTAGCTTTTTCTTCTCCATAATAAAACTTTGCACTTGATGAAAATGGCAGCCAAGTACGGAAGCCCTGAGGGGAAAAAACGTGATGAGTTTTACATTTTTTTTTGATCAGGATCATTCCCCTAACTGTTTGTTGTTGTAATACTTATTTCAGCCACAAGAGGCTGAAGTTCACCACCACCCATTATGTTCCAATTAGGAGATAAATCATCCCTGTTCTTGACAGATTAACGTAGATGAAAACACATTTCTTGCCCAAAGAAAGACATGACATTAAGATACATAACTTACCAACACTTAATAAATGTACTTTGTGTTTGGAGGGTTAATGAATCACCTGGAAGAAACCATGAACGCTTGTAGTCCTCTTTAAAACTAGTGGTGCACCTCGTGTGGCCAGAATGAATATTACAACAAGAAAGATTATCCTGGAAAAACCCAGTTCCACTTGTTCTTAAGTCATAAACACCGGAGAGAAAACTATTTAGATCCTCTTCCTTATCTCTCAGGGCTTCCGTATGTTTAAGTGACAAAAATAATCACAATTTCATAGAAGAACCAATTCTCCCTTTGAGCCAAATGTGTCTGTGTCAAAACAACCCGGTTTGTTTGCTTTCATGTGAAGATTCATCGCACTGATTCTTATCAAAGACCAGCCTAAAGGTCAGCGATCGCTTCACCACAGATTAAAGCAGTTCCTATCTGTCGGGCCTGATGGTTATTGAAAGGCGATGCAGGGATTGGGCCATATCTGGAGGTGCAGAGAGCCGACGTGTCCCCCTCATCCTGTTTCTTCTCCCCCGGTGTGGAAGGCTTCTCGTCCTGAAACCCACAGCACATCAATCACGGAGATTACTTCCACCTGAGCAGCTCGTACTCCGTGTTCCCATCAAAACGAGCGATAACACGACCTACGCTGTCGTCTGCTCACCGCAGAGCACACTTCCTGTTTGGGAAATAAAAAGAGTGTGCGTGCATTTATTCAGTAAGATAACTCTCACCCCCCCAAATATATATACGCGTTGTAGAGCTCCTGGTGCGTCTGCGTTGGTGTGTTTAGATTCTTTAGTGTGTATCTCCCGTCCTCTGCTCACTTCCTGCAGAACCTTTCCTTCCATATAAATCCACCGGGTCATTCGTCCCTCTCGCCAGAACACACAGACACTCAAGGCCACGTCTGGTTTCGGTCCACCTCGCTCGCCCCCTCTCGCTCTCCCTCTGTCTCTCTCTCGCCCTCTCCTCCCTCTCTCCCTCTCATGTACATGAGGATGTTTACAGGAAACCGACTTATTAAACACGCTTCATAAATTAGCTCACTCAGGAATTGGGGCTGATTTTGGGCTGATTCTGTTGCACTTGGACCCGTTTGAAAGAACTCACACACACACATTATCTCAATCATCAGCAATGCTGGACTTACATTACTGTAGTTTGTGCACTCTAATAAATAAAGGTGCTAACTAGAACCCTATGCTGTGGGGTACTTAGCCGGGTCCCCACAGGATGATTCTTTGGGTTCCTGGTAGAACCTCTTCTAAAAAAACTAGAGGTCAGTGAATTAAAGTGAACTGACCCTTTAAAGACGGTCTGCCAGCCGTCCAGGAGGCTTCATCAATCATATGCATGTCCAGTGGTGTGACTCACTTCTGAGTCACGTCATGAATACTACATTCTTGTTCTTGCTGAAGTGAGTAAGAAAACAAAAGCAGTGAAACACAACAGGATGAGGAGTACATTAACGAAATCATGAGTCAGATCAGTTAAAACCATTCTTTTCTGCCGCATCATGCACTTCCAGGAATACTATCCCCCCCCCCCCCCCACACACACACACACACACACACTCATTAATGACTCTGACACCAGGTATTTCATCGCTTTAACTGTCTGAATCCTAAAACCCAACCGCAAGATTGAAAAGCATGTTTTCTTTCAACGATCGCCAAAACGACATCGTTTATCACCGCAAGAACATGTAAAAAACTTTATCGTGAGATTTCCATCTTTCCGACGGTCCTTGACCACATGATGTGCAGCGACCGCTTCCATCAGCAGAAGCAGCCAAAACAAAGCTACAAATTGTGATATTTCATCAAAAACACTTAATTCTCTACGTCTCATTTAGAATCTCGCCCTGAATAAACCGTTCGCTTTAACCAGATTCTGTAAAAAAACATTTAATTCTGAGCTCCTCAACGCAGCTATGAAGCCATGATTGATTCATCTGAGACCAACAGTCATGTGACAACAAATCAGAGAAACTTTGACTGAACTACAGGAAGCGAACACAGAGCAGAGAGGAGAGGCTGGAAGTAGAGGCTGTAGCTCAATATGTGTATCACGAGAACCTCAATATAAAGTGTTTTATTGAACAAAAGACATGTTTGAGTCTCTACTTCTACCCATGATGGTCCTGTTTCCATGGAGGAGCAGAGAGAACATCCAGACCACAGAGAGTGACATGTGACGGGAGGACTCTGTGGTCCAGAGGGTGAATGAGCACACGAGTCTTTCTTTAGGTTTCAGGATTTGATGCTTTTTAATGGTGCGGCACACGTTACACATGTAGTGGAGTTCAGTTTAGTGCCCCTCACTCCACCAAACAGAGAGGACGTCAAGAGCAACACTGCCCCCTGCAGTTAGTGTCCTGCAGAACCCCCCCCCCCCCCCCCCTTAACATAGTAGTTACTCAACAACGTCCGCCGACTGGTTATAGAGCCTGTCTCACACCCTTGCCAGTATAAACCTCACCCCTCACCCCTAGGCCCAGCTCAGGGGGGGTTGAGTGGGCAGAGAGCCAAATTAGAACCATATTTCATCCACTCTGTCGTCCAACAACACACACACACACACACACGGATGCAGGGCGTTTGTGTGCAGACACACACACACACACACACACACACGGATGCAGGGCGTTTGTGTGCAGACACACACACACATGCGTGTTTACTCGCTGCTCACGTATGGCCTGCATGGTCAAGTCACACCATCGGTATTTCAACCACGACAAGTATGCAGGACTTCACGGTTTTGCGCAATCCTCGTGGTTCCGATGCTCCACCAAGTGTTGTTGTGAAGGATTAAGAGTGTTTTCTACAACTAACACTGCGTCACAGTGATACCGCTGCACTACGTGTCCACGATCTTACTTCACCCACACAATGATCATTAGTATATGAATTACTCACAGTTAGTTTCCTTTGAATTCATGAGGAGAACGTTCTCTCGTGCTTTAAGACGGAGAAAAGAGGATCAAAAAACCAGAGAAGTCTCGAAGAACTGAGTTCAAAAGCTCTGATACAAACATGCATCTTCACTCAAACATTACTATTCAAACACTTCCTCCACTGCTTACGAACAGTGAGATGTGTGAGAGTGAACAGAGTTTTAAACTTTCAGCTCTATTTACTTCCATTCGTCAAGACTTCAAGGTAACGCGCTGAGTAACGTTTGTATGAATGGTTCTGAAAACGGTTCTAAACTTCCTCCTTTCTGTTCATGTTTCTTGTGTTTTTCGTTGGACTCTAGTCCCGGTCTGTGTGTCTGGTTCTGGTGTGAAGATGGCGGGCGTCCCAGTGCCAGAGCCCCTCTCCTCCTCTCCCCAATCCAGCCCCGAGGTCTGGAACAGATTACGTCTGATATTAAACACATGGCAGTTAGAAAAGGAGAAGGAAAAGTTTAAAAAAGGAGAAAAGAAAAACAGAGTGGATTTGTCAGCTCCCTCCCTCCCTCCCTCCCTCAGCCTCCCCCTTTTCTCTCTTTGTCTCGTCCTGAGAGAACGGAGGAGATCATGTCGGCTTGTCACACTTTCTGTCAGACGCACAGAGATGTGAGACGCTTGATGCCTCCTTTTTATCCAGCCTGCAAAGTGGCAGAGAGGAGAAATCTGAGAGGAGAGCAAATGTGAAACATGAATTCAAACACAAGATTTTATAAGACAAAGTGTCTCTCATGGAAAGACTTCGTGGCCTCGCGCATGCACACACACACACACACACACACACTCTTGTCCTCGGTGTGCCGGTAGAGATGTGTGTTTCATAACGTTGGTGCATAATGAGACCGGGGACCCCGAGACTCCGTCGTGAGGACGGCACTGATTGGTCCAGAGGAATGTTGGCAAACGAGACGTTTAAGGTGGATCGAGAACATTCCTGCTAATTTCAGCGAGGGGGTCCCCCCCCCCCCCCCCCCCCAGCAGCCTCTCTAATCGCTGAGACGAGCACTCAATCACGTCCATGTTGTCTCTTTAGTGTTCTTGCTGGGAGTCAGACGAACATCTTGTTCTCCTCGTGACTAACTGACCTGCTTGACTGTTTTCCTCCCGCAGGTCACCAGCAGCTCAGTCGCTGTGGGAGAACATGCTGACCAGTAAGCACAAAGAGGGGCTGATGGAGGTCCAACGGCAGCTGGTGGAGGCGGCCAGCAAGGAGAAGCTGCCCATCAAGATGAGCATGGGTAAGAGTTCAATGATGGTCGTGGAACAAGGTGGACGTTTATCAGTGTTATTTATTTATATATGCAGAGAGAGAGAGGGGGTGGATAGAGAGGAGGGAGAGAGAAAGAGGGAGAGAGAGTGGGAGGGATACAGAGATGGAGGTAGAGAGAAAGAGATGGGGAGAGATGGATGGATGGAGAGAGAGATGGAGAGAGAGAGAGAGGGAGGGGAGTCCAGATAGACATGGGGAAGGGGGGAGAGGGGGAAAGGAGCAATGGAGGGAGAGAGGGGGGTAGAGGGGCAGACATCGGGGAAGTGAGAGAGAGATAGAGAGGTAGAAAGATGTCTAAAGTGAAGTGAGGAGGAGAAATTGAGAGAGGGGGGGGCAATGGAGAGAGAGAGGGGGGGAGATACAGAAGAGAGACGAAAGCAACAATAAAACACAACCGCTATAATAATAATACACATGATGATAATAGAAAAATGAACTAATAACAACAATCACAACTTGTTTCCCATCAAATAAAACTCAAAATACATCAAATAAAATCATCATAAAAATCATTATTCTCAGACAGAACCATAGCGCCCCCTACTCACCGCCACCGTCTCTGCACTGTATTTGTCCATGTGGCCACAGAGGAAATCTGAACCACATGTTGGCTCTGTGACACACACACACACACGCGCACACACACACACACACACACACACACACACCGCTCTTGAAAACTTTTGTTGTTCGTTAATGAAGCGAAGGGATAAAAATATGTGCAGGCACGCAAAAATAAAGTCATTACATGCACAAGTGTACGGGGGCCTCGTGCACGTTCACCTTTTCTGCTGACCTCTTGACTCACATAGGTAATGGGTGTAACTACACACACACACACACACAGGGCTAATATGCAGGTTAGCATCTGGCAGAGAGGGAGGGGGTTAGAAGGGAGGGGCTGTGTGGTCCCTCAGCGTCTATAATCTGTGAGGTAGAGGAGGTTTCGTCTCTCGTAACGAGCAGGTTGTAATATGTTGGAGGTCACAAACACACATACACACCACACACACACACACACACACACACACGCCACACACGCTGCGTACACATGGCGGTTTCCTTTCACACATTCGTGCTAAACAGACGTCTGGATGG
This sequence comes from Ophthalmolycus amberensis, assembly GCA_024529925.1. Lineage (NCBI taxonomy): Eukaryota > Metazoa > Chordata > Actinopteri > Perciformes > Zoarcidae > Ophthalmolycus > Ophthalmolycus amberensis. The sequence goes on along the minus strand of JAFEUB010001480.1, from coordinate 20,633 downwards.
CGGCTACATGGTGGATTTATTTCGACAAATGCATCACAACAAGCTGCAGACAAGATAAGGAACAAAGACATCGAGAGACACAGTTGAAGTATGAAGAGGCTGCTCAATTCATCCCAAAATCCATATACAGTATGTCCTCTTACCTGCAGAGCCATTGAAGCAATCTACACTGTTTTGGTGTGAGTTGCCGAGTGTTCGAGAGATCTTCTCTCCGGTCTAGTGGAACTAGATGTCTCTTTACAGAAATCATGACCCGGTTGCTGAAGATAATCCACAGACCCCGTTGTGAGCAGTTTCATGCAGGAACTACTTTCTTTCTACCGAGCCACACCCGCCAAAACGCTAACTGGTCGCCCCAGAAAGACCATGCAGCTTGCTGCTGCAGAATGTGAGATTAGGTGTGGACAGACGCAGAGGTGCACACTCACTCACTCACTTGCATGACAGCGTATAACTAGCACGACAGGTAAGAGGAAGAACATGTATTTATTGTTAGTTCTTTGGTTGAACTGTCCCTTTAAGGTCTTTCCTTGAGAGAGCGAGGGAATAGGAGACGAGCTAGGAGAGAAGAGGGAACTGTCCAACTGCTCACACACTGAACCTTTATACCGAACTGGCACAGGACCAGACTCCACGAAGCCCCCCTGAGCTCCCAGCAGAGGTCCCATCCTGCCCACCAGCACCACCGGCGGAGCTCTCAAATCCATCATATGAGACCCGGCTAAACACCCCCCCCCCCCCCACACACACACACACACACACACTTAGCATTAATACCTATCTGCTCTGTCAGTGCCCACTCACTCACTAGGAGAGCACAGAATTTTTCCACTCGCGCCTGAAAAACATGTTCTGCACTCTGGTGGATTTATGCAGATCTTTGGAGAAAATATACTGAACGCTCACACACACACACACACACACACACACACTGGACTCCACTTGGCTTCTTTTCATCTCGACGGGATAAGATCATCCAGAGAGAGACAGAGAAAATAATCCATTTCTCAGAGCCTGAGTGTGACCCGTCAGGTTTCTCACAGCACAATAGAGTGATGAAATTCCCTCGCTGTGTGTGTGTGTGTGTGTGTGTCAGGTTTGTGTTGTGTATATGTGTGTGTAGTATATATATATATATAGTGTACACCGATACTGCAGTGTACATGAGATGTGTTGACGGGGCCTTACTTCCTGTGGTGCAGCCTGCAGAGATGACCCCGACAATCGATTGCATTCATCATTTCAAGCCGTGAGATCAGGGAGAGTTTAATATCACATGTAGATTCAAATAAGAATTCATACTTTACAGCATCAGCTCTGCTTTTCTTTTTTTTTAATCTTAAGGCCAAAAACATTGTTTTTCATGTGCTGATCAGTGTTTTCACATCATCTCTTCTTTCAGACTCGAGGAAAGAAAACATTTATTTTACTACTTTTTCGATTTGCGTCTGTAGATTTTTCCATTAGATAATTCCTCATTTGCATATTTAAACATTATTTAAACATTATGGATGTTTATGAGAGCTTATAACTGTAGTTATTGAGTGCTATAAGCAGATTATAAGTGTGTTTCTGATGCATTATGGACCTGGGTGTCTCCCAAACCTCTCTGGAGCACACAGACCTCCACTCCTCTACAGTAGAGTCCTAAAGGGCCACAAATAAAGCTTCCAGGACTTTCCTCGTCTTAGAGCGCATAAATAAAAGTGCCCCGTCCATGTAGAATGACTTCTGAGGCCGTCCAGCTGCATCACTTAGCCTCCGAGTAACCCTCTGCACCCAGAATGCAAAGTCATCTTCCCGTAACAGGACTAAATCATCGTTGGCCCCTGCACCTTTTTCTTGCATTGTCGAGGACTTTGATCGTGGTCGAGACCTCAGTTGCCACTTCTGCACATCAGGCTGAAATGGGTCAGCAGCTCAAGCTGTTTATAGCGCGGGACTGAAGATGTGATTTGTTTTATGGCTGCTGCTGCACGTAAGTGCACCGAGAAGAACAATAAAAGAGGCCGAGAGGTTCAGGTTTCTCCTGCTGTCTGAGGTGATGTCCAACGAGCAACGCAGCGCTGGTGAACGAAACAAACACGCTAATAAATTAGATAAATCCACGTTCATGCACACATTATCCAACGGACTGAACTCTACACAGAAACATTTAAATACATCAGGAGTTCTCTCTAAAAACACTAAATATAATATGACACAAACAATACACTGGGCTGTAAATATTTGTTAAACCACTGACCAAAATGAATCATGAATCCAAATGTAATGTATTCTGGGTCATGACGAATAAAGCACACAAACGTGTTAAATACTCGCCTGCTAATATTATATATTTAGGGCTTTTATTGTGAAAGTTAAGACCAAAAGCAACGGATCTGGTCTGCGTTGCCTTTGTCGAGGTTGAAAGGAGTAATAAAGTTTTACCGTCTTGATTTAAACAATGACGCCTCTGTGTTGTTGTATAAATAGTCTCAGCTCATCCCGTTCTGCACAACTTGGTCGGTTGACGTCTTTATTCGTGGTGCAAAAGCTCCGAAAAATCTGCCTTGTTCCAAAAAAGAAGTCTCGTAATTTTCTTTACAAAAACAACAGTTAAAAAAAAATATGTTGACGTGAAATAATTGCACGAAGAAAAAAACAAAACTCCCCCGATTGTGTAAAGGCCTTTACTCGCCACTAATCTAAAAATGGTCAAAGAAGTGGCTCTTCTGTGCAGACAGCTAGCAGCCTGAGACCACACCCACCTGTCACTGAAAGAGGCCACACCCCTTAATAATGCCTTACTTTAAGCCTCAATATAATGTGAAACGGGTAAGTTATATAAAAGTGTCATGAGCGGAGATATTGGCTATAAAGACATGGCCTTTTAACATAGACGTCTGAGGATTTGATTTGCTTTTGGAGCCTCAAGTGGCCATTTTGAGGAACTGCAGTTTCTGGCACTTCAGTGTAAGCTTCATTTTTTAGCAGCAGAGATTGAAGCTTGATTTTGAATCGCTGATACACAACCACAGTTTGAACTTGATGGTGTTTTCTTCTGATGCATTACCTGTATAAACACCTGATAGACAAACAAATGACGAAGCAATCGATTGAAGGCACGAGCGCAGCGTCTTCCTTCATGTACGTTCTTATTTATTGGAGCCTTTTCCAGTCCTGCTGTTCCTGAAGAAACGTTTATTTGGCTCATCTGGCAACAAGATGCCGGAGGAATCACACAGTTTAGTGATATAGATAAGACTCAGCCAGGGCTGTTTGATAGTTTAATGGAGAACAGGCTTTTGTGGGGCTTTCTTCTCTTTAAGATTTCCTTTGTTTCTCTTTTTATAGTGTCTAACATCTTCTCTGTCGGTCTCATGTGATCAGCCCGAGCTGTGTTTGGCCCGACAGTGTGCCATTCTGTCTCGGTTGCCTATTCTCGGGGTGGAATTACGCTTTGGACGCGTTTCCTGGTTCTGTGCTGAATTATTGTTGGCACATCGAGCTCAGCCAACCTTGGTTTTCTCTGCCAGGATTTAATGGCTGGATATGCTCACAATAGAGCTTTTCAGGATTTCTGTGAATACGTCTGCACTGAAGGTCGTTCAAAGAAAAGAAAATACTTTAATTCCAGCAAGAAAGTGAATTCCTTTCTGGAGAAATGCGTGTCTCATACAGCAAAGTGTCACACAACACACACGGACTCTTTCTCTTCAGCTCTTGGAAAGTATGTTTCCCAACATTGAGCTGTCAGGTTTACTTATCAGCTGCTCTGAAAATAAGTTGTTTTTTATGATTCTCTCCGAAAAATATTCCACATTATTCTGTCATCCAGTTTAACAAAGCTCGACCCAATCTAATGTTCAGTCTGTTTCTCTTCTAGTCGTGTGTTTGGCCCCGCTAAAGCAAACATTGACCATGTAGTCCAACAGGAAATACTCCCACATCTGGTGCTGGTTCAGAACATCAACATGAAGAAGTGGGCTTTATGGGGAGTTAATGTGTGCCCCCTCCCTCTCTCTCTCTAGCCAGACCCTCGTACCTCCAGGCCACCCCAACCCCCAACCTGAGGGTCCTAAACATCTCTCTCTCTGCTGCCTCTATGCATTTATATCATTTACACGCTTTAATCTCTCATCAGTGTTCCTGCAGCTCTGCTACATGCAGACGGTGATGTTTAGTTCAATACTGTAGCTGCTGTAAACGTCTCCGCCTGCAGCTTGAACATATAAAGAATATTCAACAAAGTCTCACGGCAGTTCAGGAAATGTATTATTCTTTTCCTCCAACTATTTTTTTGTGCCAACATTTAAATTAGGTTGAGGCAACAACCACCAACAGTTGGGTTGAGGCAACAAAACCACCAACAGTTGGGTTGAGGCAACAAAACCACCAACAGTTGGATTGAGGAAACAAAACCACCAACAGTTGGGTTGAGGCAACAAAACCACCAACAGTTAGGTTTAGACAACAAAACCACCAACATTTAGGTTTAGACAACAAAACCACCAACATTTAGGTTTAGACAACAAAACCACCATTTAGGTTTAGACAACAAAACCACCAACAGTTAGGTTTAGACAACAAAACCACCAACATTTAGGTTTAGACAACAAAACCACCAACATTTAGGTTTAGACAACAAAACCACCAACATTTAGGTTTAGACAACAAAACCACCAACAGTTCGGTTGAGGCAACAAAACCACCAATAGTTTGGTTGAGACAACAAAACCACCAACATTTAGGTTGAGACAACAAAACCACCAACATTTAGGTTTAGGCAACAAAACCACCAACAGTTAGGTTTAGGCAACAAACCACCAACATTTAGGTTTGGGCAACAAACCACCAACAGTTTGGTTTAGACAACAAAACCACCAACAGTTAGGTTTAGGCAACAAAACCACCAACATTTAGGTTTAGGCAACAAAACCACCAACAGTTAGGTTTAGGCAACAAAACCACCAACAGTTAGGTTTCGGCAACAAAACCACCAACATTTAGGTTTAGGCAACAAAACCACCAACAGTTGGGTTTAGGCAACAAAACCACCAACCTTTAGGTTGAGGCAACAAAACCACCAACATTTAGGTTGAGGCAACAAAACCACCAACAGTTAGGTTTAGGCAACAAAACCACCAACAGTTAGGTTTAGGCAACAAAACCACCAACAGTTGGGTTTCGGCAACAAAACCACCAACAGTTAGGTTGAGGCAACAAAACCACCAACATTTAGGTTGAGGCAACAAAACCACCAACATTTAGGTTGAGGCAACAAAACCACCAACAGTTGGGTTTAGGCAACAAAACCACCAACATTTAGGTTGAGGCAACAAAACCACCAACAGTTAGGTTTAGGCAACAAAACCACCAACATTTAGGTTGAGGCAACAGAACCACCAACAGTTGGGTTTGAGGCAACAGAACCACCAACAGTTAGGTTGAGGCAACAGAACCACCAACATTTAGGTTGAGGCAACAGAACCACTACCAACAGTTGGGTTTGGGCAACAAACCACTACCATAAAGTCGCAACATGTTGAAAGTCCTGTTTGTTGGATTTGTCCACCTCCCCTCCCGCCCACCAATAGTTGTCTTTTTGGATATCATAAAGTATGTCTCACGCACACACACACTCTTTCTCCCAGCCGGTGCAGGTTTTGCTCATTAAGATAATATTATGGTCTGTCCTGGTATCAGTTATTCCCCTCTGCTCTAAGCCGAGTGTATCATACTCATGTTTGGGAAGCGGTCATGTTTGGGGAAAAGGGTTCATTCTGTTTCCCATCAGGAGGAATAATCATGTGTCCATTGAAACCTTGTGGGTTTTCATTTGTTTGTACCAGACGGCCAACAGAGTACAGTTGATGTACAGATCATATATGCTCCGTGATGCACTCTGACCGATATATTGATTTATGAATTTGTGCCGATCCTCGTATAACACCAGTGTCTTCTCCCCTCCTCTCAGGCCGTGTGACCCCCGAGCAGCTGTGCTCCTACATGCAGCTGTTCCGGAGCAGTTGGGGGGCGCTAGAGAGTCACTGTGGGGTTCTTCCAGCTGGGCCTGGCAACGGCCCAGACGCTCCGCCACCCCGACCTTCCCCGCTGGGACACCTGCCTGGCCTTCGAGAGGCTGCTGCTGCAGGTCCGTGCTCATCTTAACTATTGTCCATATGGGTCACAGGCGAAGAAAAGTCTCAAAGTGATGCAAACGATTCTATTTTGTTTTGTTTTTAACATTAAGTAATGTGGATCGAATAACTTAACAGGCGTTTTTCTGCTGTTTTACTTCCTTTTCACTGCAGTCTATAAAAGTCCTGCTCCTCTATGGAAACAGCACCATCATGACTAGAAGTAGAGAGAACTCAACCATGTCTTCAGTGCAGAATAACAGTTAGAATGACATCAATCATAAAACAGAAACAAACGCAAGTTGAATTTCTTTGATGATTTATTTTACAGAAATTAACAATGTAATTTATATATACAACATGTTTCCAAGTGTCCACAAGTGTCACCAATGTTGGTAACACTTCTAAACGAAAAAGTGTTTTTTATGAAATATCACGATTTGAAGGAAGTGTTCGTCACACATGACTCATTCGATGACTGTCGGAGGAATTAAAATCTGAAGATAATGTTGGTTTTTACAGCTTGTGGCTGTGACAACAATCTAATTTTGGTGATCGTTTAAAGAAAACATGCTTTTCAATCCCGCCGGTGGGTTTTGGCTGACGGAATGAATGGGACAGTGTGTGGGATTTAGTGCCATCTAGTGGTGTGGTTGCAGATTGCAACCAATTGAATACCCCTCCGCTCACTCCTCTTTACCGGACTGTGGTAACGCCATTCACCTTGCTCGCGTGCCAGAATTACTAGAATAACACCAGGAGGAGCAACGGCAGGCCGGACCACGGGTTTGAATTCTGGGGCTCATGTCGCCGTGTAGAGAACTACGGTGGCCTTCAAGTGACATAAAAACGTGAAAGTCTCTCTCGAGAGCCAGTGTTTGGTTTGTCCGTTCTCGGGCTACCGTAGAAACAGGCTGAAGACTCACCTCTTCAAGAAGTACTACCCTGAGCCTTCCACTCAGCACTTATTGTATTCATATTAGTCTGTTGCACTTATTGTATTCATATTAGTCTGTTGCAGTTATTGTACTCATATTAGTCTGTTGCACTTATTGTATTCATATTAGTCTGTTGCACTTATTGTATTCATATTAGTCTGTTGCACTTATTGTACTCATATTAGTCTGTTGCACTTATTGTATTCATATTAGTCTGTTGCACTTATTGTACTCATATTAGTCTGTTGCACTTATTGTATTCGTATTAGTTTGTTGCACTTATTGTATTCATATTAGTCTGTTGCACTTATTGTACTCATATTAGTCTGTTGCACTTATTGTATTCATATTAGTCTGTTGCACTTATTGTACTCATATTAGTCTGTTGCACTTATTGTATTCATATTAGTCTGTTGCACTTATTGTACTCATATTAATCTGTTGCACTTATTGTATTCATATTAGTCTGTTGCACTTATTGCATTCATATTAGTCTGTTGCACTTATTGCATTCATATTAGTCTGTTGCACTTATTGTACTCATATTAGTCTGTTGCACTTATTGTATTCATATTAGTCTGTTGCACTTATTGTACTCATATTAGTCTGTTGCACTTATTGTATTCATATTAGTCTGTTGCACTTATTGTACTCATATTAATCTGTTGCACTTATTGCATTCATATTAGTCTGTTGCACTTATTGTATTCATATTAGTCTGTTGCACTTATTGTACTCATATTAGTCTGTTGCACTTATTGTATTCATATTAGTCTGTTGCACTTATTGTACTCATATTAGTCTGTTGCACTTATTGTATTCATATTAGTCTGTTGCACTTATTGTACTCATATTAATCTGTTGCACTTATTGCATTCATATTAGTCTGTTGCACTTATTGCATTCATATTAGTCTGTTGCACTTATTGCATTCATATTAGTCTGTTGCACTTATTGCATTCATATTAGTCTGTTGCACTTATTGCATTCATATTAGTCTGTTGCACTTATTGCATTCATATTAGTCTGTTGCACTTATTGTATTCATCTGTTGCACTTATTGTATTCAGTAT
>JAFEUB010001480.1:0-7500 GCA_024529925.1 Ophthalmolycus amberensis | reverse complement strand
TGCTAGACGTGTTCAGCGCTGGGTGGTGCAGCGGGAGCAGAAAAACTCAACAGACTCAGTCTTTCACCGCTTCCCAGAACATCACCGGCACGCTAGCTTCCCATCAACGGGGGCCGAGCCGGAGCCTCCCGCCTCCACCAAACCAAACATGTACACAACTGCTGTGTACCGCTCCCACGGAGAGCCGACCGGGGACGAGTTGCAGCTGCATGTCACACTTTCTAAAGGCCGAGTATTGTCTTTGGGTGTGCGGAGCGGCCTACAGTTTATTAGTCCGTCACATGGCTGGACATGCTGGTGATGACAGCGGTGCAGAGGAGAGGAGCTACCCTCCCTCACCCCGGCCTGCTGCTGTTCTACTCTGCTGGGATTAGCAGGCGAAGGCCTCTGCAAACACTGGAGCTCCGGGTCATTACTGGTCACAGCGCGGCCGTATGTCCCGGTCCTTATCTCCGTCTCTGCTCTGTGTTTGTGTTCCAGTCTGAACAACTGTGTATAGAAGTTTAAAAACAAAGCTGTGAACCCAAACCCGACTCCCTCGACATCAATTTACAGAAGAAGAAAAATGCTGTCGATGCAGTTTGTTCATTATTTAACGTCATCGCAAGATAAAAATCTAAATGAGTCGTTCTGAAAACATCAAGCCGAACATGAAAAAAACTAGTTTACCAATTAAAAGTCTTGACGGTGTCATTTGTTACTTAGGTAACTTAGGCTTGTTTCCAAATGACTCATCAGGTTGGTTTGGGTTCCATATAGTGGCCCTATAGTGATATTGATATTTTGAAGGTTTTCTTTCACTACTTATTAGTTGACATACTGTGGCTACAATAACAATATATCTCAAATTTGCTTGATTCATAACATTGGCATTCAAATTCTATATCAACTTTTTTTTTTTTGCATGTCCAAAAGTCTATATTTAGATATTTCCAAAAACTTTATCGAAGAAAATATTCTACACAATACGTATTTTTTTGCGTTTAGCCTTTCAAACACAATACGAAGGGAGGCAAGCTCCTGTATTAACGGGGCGGACAGGCAGCAATCTAACGGCTCCAAGAATTACATTTATTTAACCGCAATAACAAAAAGATATTCAAATATATCTTCAAATGGAGTCTGACTGTCTTCAGGATGAGTCCTAAGTCTTCTGTTTCATGTCTGTTGCAGTGAGTGCTTGTGAGCCTGGTGACCCACATATTCCATTATCTGTCCCAGTACAGTGTCGGCGTGGGTTAAAGTCTCATGACCCTTCACCTCTGTCCCCTGACCCCCCCTGGACTTACGCTGAGCTGTAGATGCTCAAACCTTCAAGTCAGTAACCAGTAAACCGGTGTCATTGTAAAGCCGTACGAGGGCACGCCGATCCACAGAACACTCAACATGCAGTTATATATACGTACATATGTGTAACATCTGGATTGTATCATCACTTCTGGCGACAGAAGGAAGAAATGTTGATATTGGTCCCAAGCAACTTTCATCTTATCTGAGCCGCAGCCAGACAGGGCGCTCTAAGCCTGTAATTGGCCTTTCCCCAGGGCATGGAGCCCGTCCCCACATCCCAGACATTCCCCTTCTTCCCCATCTCTGCCTCGTCCCTGCAGCCCCCAACGGGGAGGACGTGGTGTCTGGAGGGGGTTCCTGTGGTTCTATGCTGGAGATTGTAACAAGAGGGTGTGAATGACTCCGGGCACTGCCCCGAAGATGTGCCCCACTGTTTAACAGCCTCACATCTGGACTGACCCGGCCTGACCGTCTCCCCATCCATCCACTTCCAGTACCCCCCCCCCCCCCCCCCCCCCCACACACACACACACACACACACACAGACCCAGTGTATCTTCTCTGAAGCGCCCTCAACCCTGGAGCAACACACTGAGGGAACCACAGGAGGTTCAGGGTCAACTCTTTTCTGACTCTCTGACTCGATCCTGTCGGTCTTCTGTTGATCTCTTTCCTCCAACCCCATTGGCAACCATTTTGAGACATTGCCAACCAATTCTCGGGGGGGGGGGGGGACCCGTCAACATAACAAGCAAATGTGTAAATTGATCAAACTGACAGAGAACCAAATGAACCTGAACGAAAAACAGAAAAAGGAGATTCTGAAGTGTTGGGAGACGAAGTATTCCGGCGTCTTTGAGCCGGACGGAAAGTTTTACTGCAAAGCTTCTACAACATACACATGTAGAGTAAACATTTCATAATCATGCTGCCGTATCGTCTCTCAATTACTTAAAAATATAAAGTGACCAAAAATGTCAAATGCATTTTCAGTTTTGGCAACCGAAAGCTGGAGATGCCTGGTTGCCAACCTGGCAACCGATATATAAAGTTAGTGTTAAAGCCCCGAAACACACTTCCCTTTCCATGTGTCACATCCTGTATCTCTGTTACGTGTTCTCCAAACACACGCCTCACTGTAACGTGAACAACATGAACTCCACGTTGCCACTTATTATTCTGTAGCATAACAAGCTGGAGGAGAAGATGCAGCGCTGGAAGAGAGTTGGGTTTATCAGAAGAGCGCGTTATTTACCTATCTCATCCTTCCTGTGTTTAGCTGGAGAGGATTACAGTGGGAGAGGGGAATAGCCCCCCCATCTCAAAGCTGTATCCCCCCCCCCCCCCCCAAGCTCTCAGCGCCGGTGCCCTGAGACGGCTGTGTTTACATTGTTCTGCACAGCTCAGGCCCTAATGTACTGTCTGTTTAATAGCCAGAGAGAGGCCTGTTTACAGAGAGGGACCTTTTTTTTAACCGAGGTGATGGGCTGCGAGGCCAGAGGGCGAGATCAACTCATCTCACTTCCTGTTATCATTACCTCTCTTCCCTCAGACGGCGGCTAGGTGCTCGGCTCGCTCCGGCTCTCTGCATTGCTGTTGCCTAATCGCCTCGCCACCCTGCCGGCCGTGATTGCGCTCAATCTGTCTCCCGTGGAAAATGGTGTAACGCGAGGGGGCTCGATCGAGGGGCTCGATCGAGTTGCCTCGCATTAAACCTCGGCGGCTCCTCTTTCTCGGCCCGGTGGTAATTTGCATGTGCTGCATTTTAAACGTTCTACTAAGCATCTTTTCTCCTAAATCTATATCGCAGCCCACTGAACTGAAACTTTATAGGAATTGCTTCGGTGTAATAGCCGTGGAATTATAAGCCGAGGACTAAGATGAACTCTTGAGGGTTTAATGCACGAAACATTTTCTCTTCCACTTAAAGAAGGCCTTTCACTCTCTGCATTCAGTCAGAGTTCACATACGCCTGCACATGTGCATCTGTGGATGTCTGTTGTTCTGGTCTCTATTGTTTACTGTGGCTGTTTTAATTGTGATGTCAAAACCGATCTCGTCGGGAGCGTTTCTCATGTGGCCTGGAGTTTCTTTCCCCCTCAACAATGTGTGCTGTGAGGGTTCTGCAGGATTTAAACTGAATGTTTTTCACAGCCTGGTTTTTTTTGCAGGCGGCAACCTTCGGTTTCTGACGAGTGAAGCCGATGCTTCATGTGTTAAAGCTGCATTCTCTCTAGTGTCCACCAGGGGGCGAACTCCTCTGGTTGTATAGAAGTCTATGAGAAAATGACTCTACTTCTCTCTTGATTTATTACCTCAGTAAACATTGTAAACATGAGTTTATGGTCTCAATCTCTAGTTTCAAGTCTTCTTCAATACAGCATGATGTTCATTTAGTACATTATGGTCCATTTCGAGTCAAACAGACCATAAAGCAGGGGATGCTTTAGGGCGAGGCTACACGGTGATTGACAGGTCTCTACCAGAGACGTATACGGCGTCTCTACGTCACTCCTCCTCAGTCCAGATGTGCTCACTTCCTGTTCACTGGTTGCAAAAAGCCAAGATGGCGACGGCCATAAATCAAGATTGCTGAACTCATCAGTCCACAAACCGACGGATGACGACTACGTCCGCTTCTTATATACAGTCTATGGTTTCTCATCACACATGCTCCGACCCAAACTCAGACTTAACGGTTGATCTTTCTTGGACATAATCCACTCTTCTCTCTCCACTACATCCGTCACAGAGCTCACTTCTACTGAGCTGCATCGTCATCTTCCAGTGTTTTGGGTGAGGTGGTCCGGGGCAACGCGATGAGAGGGGGCTTCACTAACACTCTCCACCTCCTGGTGAATCGGGTCAGTGTGGTGTGCTGACTCGGCCTCCATGGCGTCAGACTTCATTTGAGCATGCTCCAAAAAAGACACCACAGACTGGGAAAAACCCCACAATGCCGAGCATTCACCCTCGGATTGTTAACAACGAAGGCCGTAAAATAAAGGCTGACCCTTTGGGAAGATGGCGGGGGTTGCAAGAGACCCAACAATGTCCCAGTGTCCCCACTTAATACCTTATTTTATCTTCCTCTGGCACACGACGCCCTTCTTTCATTTTATTTTACATGCAACTGCTCGCTGTTCATATTGTTCCCATTTATTCCACGACGTGCTGCATTTGAAGCTGCAGCCAGATGTGCGTTTGCAAGTGTGCGGCCATGTGTGCACGCATGCATCATGCATGTGGCATCCCTTTAATGTGCTTACTCTGGTAACATTGTGTCGACTTCCTGTTGTCACAAACAGGCCCCTCTGTTCGCTGCAGAAAAGCTCCACCTCAGGACGGATTAGCTATCGGCTCGTTTGTCTCTACCTGCGGAGCACAGGCCGGCGGAGGTCGCGGCCCACAGCACATGTGTCTTTGTGTCCGTACGTCTGATCTGAAATGGAGACAGAGAAACATTCCAGGACCTTTGAGTGTCTTCTTTAGATACTGACTGACCCCTGAGAGCCAGATTAAAGATTATTCTTGTTTTTTTTGCCAGGTTGAAGATTTCATTGTGATTGATCAGTTAAGGGTGACGAGGAACAACGACACAAAATGCTTTTGTTGTTGAGCGATCAGACGGTGTTCTTTTTTTGTTTTCTGCATCTTTTTTTGTTTTATGTTTTTAAATAGTGTAATTACGGCGCTTGGTCATGCACCACTGAATTTTTGCAGCTCGGACAATCTGAGCTTTTCAGATGCGACTGTCATGAAGCTGTTTACATGTGTCAGGATCTTACAGAGACGGATCATTTGTTTTTAGAAGCTGTAGAAACAGGAAGTCTGAAACATCTACATTGGAGTAAATATTTAGCAGCCGAATCAAAAGGTTTACAGGATATTCAACCTTTTGTTTCTTTATAATGCATTTAATATTTTATGAACATGAGATATGAGTTTCCAGATAATTACAATCCCTCCTCTCTATAGTGGAGGTTGATTTATGGCGTTTTACAGTCCGTGTTCATATCTACGAGTTACATTCTTTGACTTCTTGATTCTTCACAGCACATTTTGTTTTTCGCCCTCTGGCGTTTCGGAGAATAATGCAACAAAGAGTTAATGGTTCGTCGGGCTTTCAAAACCAAAATTGCCGATAATCTCTCGGAACTTGCTCGGCCACGTTCCTGCCGACCTCTTGGGACCCAGTAGACCAGCAGTGCCCCCTACTGCCGAGTAACACCAAAGACCTGCATCCTGTAAACAGAGATGAATGGGGGTGTGGTGGGGCAAGAAGGAGTGACCCCCCCCCCCCCCCCCCCTCAGGTCGTGGAGCAAAGGTAGGACAAGGACTCCTCTCTTCTGCAGAGTGTAATTGTACCCATCTGAAACCCCCCCACTCCCCCTCCGCTCGCTCATGCCCACCCGGCAGAGACCACCTTGTCGCCCCGGGGATTCGCCCCCGAGTCACCCAAAGGGAACGAGGCGGACCGATTGCCAGAGCAACGAGAGCAGAGAGGGTCAAACCGGGTCAATCGGAGACAGAGACTCCTGCCACCCTCAACTCTGTCATTAATTACCCACAATCCCCCTGGGGCACAGCTCCGCGTGTAACCACATAGCCCAAACAGGCTGGATCCAAAGGGGTTGGAGCGTACGATCAGGTGGAGGACTCTTTCATTTGTTTCATATGTGCACCTGGGTCGGGGTCGGTGTCCTCTGACCGGGTTTGGGAGGAGGCGTGTCTAATGGATCTGTCATGTCAGCAACTCAAATCCATCCTGAGCCTCTGAAGGAAAGCTTTATTTGATTCACAATGTTTCGTGGCAGAGCGAGACGAGACCAGAGTCCGCTCTCCTTTTGAAACATTTCAATGTTTACGAGTTCTGATAACATCAGCTGATGGAAATCTGATGTTGAGCCCAGCTGGTGTTCGCAGCTACGTGGACGAGAAAAATACTTACAGATCCCCCGTCTCTTTTGTTTTGTACGTGTTTGGCAATGTTGCCTTCTGTTGTTCTTGTAATCATCTTGTGTGAGATGGAAATGAAACTCATCTGTGGAGTGATTTTTAGGGAGAGGACTCCCTTCATAACGTGCTTGACGTCTGGAGGTAGTTAAGTAGAGCGCTGCAGGGAACGCGTATTGTTGTAGGTCAACAGGAAGTTAGCATCGACAAAAAGCTAATGGGGTTCTTCCGTTAGATTTTGGATTACTGCATAAAATAAACATCAATGGCATTGTCAGGTTTTGTTTAGCAAGACAAATCAATGATTTTTAAAGCGTGAATACATTCAGCATAAGTAATAAGCTAACGTTAGGCCTCGATGACACCGAGACGCGTCGCAACAAGCGCGGGCGCTTAAAAAAACGCCTCTATGGCAAAGTGAGTCGGCCAAAACAGCTGATGAATCTAAATCAAACCAGGTGATCAAATGTAAATAAGCGGGGGTAAGTGCAGACTTCGGGCTCTTGCGTTTCTACCGACGGTTCTCTGTGCGATGAACTAGTTTCCTGTGTTCAGGACTCATTCCTGCAGAGCTTTATTCCATTTTATTTGTCCTGGATTTGAAAGTTTGCAGCTTTTCCTTCCTCTCACCCTTTTGCCTTTTGTTATATTAATGTTTTTGTATTGATTCGTAGAGCCACATGCTCAAACATCCCGTGAGAGTCTGGAACCAGAGCGGCTGACGCGAACATGTGCGCATCGAGAACATATTTGTGAATGGATTTGTTAGACGGGCCTCAGAACAGTTGCCAAAACACTGGATATGTTCAGTGCAATTATGACAAACAGAGACTGATTGCGCTTGTGTTTGTTCGATACACAGCTCACAGAGAGATGTACGTTTTAATGAGCTACACATGACGTAAACACTCCCAGAATGTGTTGAAGGAACTACAACATGTGGGCTGTTTGTACAACGCTGCATTTGGATCATTTCGTTTGAAACGTTTCCACTGGCTGTCGTGGCAGTTTGAAGCCAAAGCTAAGCTGTTACAGCCTTCTACACTACAGTTTAACATGTGAGGGAGAAAACCTCACTAATTCCTGTGTTTTTTCCCGCTCTAGCTTTCATCTGGAGTGAACTCATGCGGCCCACTTTTCTTCTTCCATTGTTCTCGGCGTACACGGAGACACATGTTTGTCCCACTGCTGCTTTCATGGAAATGAGGAATGAAAAGTAACCCAAAACGAGCAGCAACGCCGAACCGCTAATC
>JAFEUB010001479.1:407500-453730 GCA_024529925.1 Ophthalmolycus amberensis | reverse complement strand
CCGTATCGTCTCTCAATTACTTAAAAATATAAAGTGACCAAAAATGTCAAATGCATTTTCAGTTTTGGCAACCGAAAGCTGGAGATGCCTGGTTGCCAACCTGGCAACCGATATATAAAGTTAGTGTTAAAGCCCCGAAACACACTTCCCTTTCCATGTGTCACATCCTGTATCTCTGTTACGTGTTCTCCAAACACACGCCTCACTGTAACGTGAACAACATGAACTCCACGTTGCCACTTATTATTCTGTAGCATAACAAGCTGGAGGAGAAGATGCAGCGCTGGAAGAGAGTTGGGTTTATCAGAAGAGCGCGTTATTTACCTATCTCATCCTTCCTGTGTTTAGCTGGAGAGGATTACAGTGGGAGAGGGGAATAGCCCCCCCATCTCAAAGCTGTATCCCCCCCCCCCCCCCCAAGCTCTCAGCGCCGGTGCCCTGAGACGGCTGTGTTTACATTGTTCTGCACAGCTCAGGCCCTAATGTACTGTCTGTTTAATAGCCAGAGAGAGGCCTGTTTACAGAGAGGGACCTTTTTTTTAACCGAGGTGATGGGCTGCGAGGCCAGAGGGCGAGATCAACTCATCTCACTTCCTGTTATCATTACCTCTCTTCCCTCAGACGGCGGCTAGGTGCTCGGCTCGCTCCGGCTCTCTGCATTGCTGTTGCCTAATCGCCTCGCCACCCTGCCGGCCGTGATTGCGCTCAATCTGTCTCCCGTGGAAAATGGTGTAACGCGAGGGGGCTCGATCGAGTTGCCTCGCATTAAACCTCGGCGGCTCCTCTTTCTCGGCCCGGTGGTAATTTGCATGTGCTGCATTTTAAACGTTCTACTAAGCATCTTTTCTCCTAAATCTATATCGCAGCCCACTGAACTGAAACTTTATAGGAATTGCTTCGGTGTTAATATGAACTAAGATGAACTCTTGAGGGTTTAATGCACGAAACATTTTCTCTTCCACTTAAAGAAGGCCTTTCACTCTCTGCATTCAGTCAGAGTTCACATACGCCTGCACATGTGCATCTGTGGATGTCTGTTGTTCTGGTCTCTATTGTTTACTGTGGCTGTTTTAATTGTGATGTCAAAACCGATCTCGTCGGGAGCGTTTCTCATGTGGCCTGGAGTTTCTTTCCCCCTCAACAATGTGTGCTGTGAGGGTTCTGCAGGATTTAAACTGAATGTTTTTCACAGCCTGGTTTTTTTTGCAGGCGGCAACCTTCGGTTTCTGACGAGTGAAGCCGATGCTTCATGTGTTAAAGCTGCATTCTCTCTAGTGTCCACCAGGGGGCGACTCCTCTGGTTGTATAGAAGTCTATGAGAAAATGACTCTACTTCTCTCTTGATTTATTACCTCAGTAAACATTGTAAACATGAGTTTATGGTCTCAATCTCTAGTTTCAAGTCTTCTTCAATACAGCATGATGTTCATTTAGTACATTATGGTCCATTTCGAGTCAAACAGACCATAAAGCAGGGGATGCTTTAGGGCGAGGCTACACGGTGATTGACAGGTCTCTACCAGAGACGTATACGGCGTCTCTACGTCACTCCTCCTCAGTCCAGATGTGCTCACTTCCTGTTCACTGGTTGCAAAAAGCCAAGATGGCGACGGCCATAAATCAAGATTGCTGAACTCATCAGTCCACAAACCGACGGATGACGACTACGTCCGCTTCTTATATACAGTCTATGGTTTCTCATCACACATGCTCCGACCCAAACTCAGACTTAACGGTTGATCTTTCTTGGACATAATCCACTCTTCTCTCTCCACTACATCCGTCACAGAGCTCACTTCTACTGAGCTGCATCGTCATCTTCCAGTGTTTTGGGTGAGGTGGTCCGGGGCAACGCGATGAGAGGGGGCTTCACTAACACTCTCCACCTCCTGGTGAATCGGGTCAGTGTGGTGTGCTGACTCGGCCTCCATGGCGTCAGACTTCATTTGAGCATGCTCCAAAAAAGACACCACAGACTGGGAAAAACCCCACAATGCCGAGCATTCACCCTCGGATTGTTAACAACGAAGGCCGTAAAATAAAGGCTGACCCTTTGGGAAGATGGCGGGGGTTGCAAGAGACCCAACAATGTCCCAGTGTCCCCACTTAATACCTTATTTTATCTTCCTCTGGCACACGACGCCCTTCTTTCATTTTATTTTACATGCAACTGCTCGCTGTTCATATTGTTCCCATTTATTCCACGACGTGCTGCATTTGAAGCTGCAGCCAGATGTGCGTTTGCAAGTGTGCGGCCATGCATGTGGCATCCCTTTAATGTGCTTACTCTGGTAACATTGTGTCGACTTCCTGTTGTCACAAACAGGCCCCTCTGTTCGCTGCAGAAAAGCTCCACCTCAGGACGGATTAGCTATCGGCTCGTTTGTCTCTACCTGCGGAGCACAGGCCGGCGGAGGTCGCGGCCCACAGCACATGTGTCTTTGTGTCCGTACGTCTGATCTGAAATGGAGACAGAGAAACATTCCAGGACCTTTGAGTGTCTTCTTTAGATACTGACTGACCCCTGAGAGCCAGATTAAAGATTATTCTTGTTTTTTTTGCCAGGTTGAAGATTTCATTGTGATTGATCAGTTAAGGGTGACGAGGAACAACGACACAAAATGCTTTTGTTGTTGAGCGATCAGACGGTGTTCTTTTTTTGTTTTCTGCATCTTTTTTTGTTTTATGTTTTTAAATAGTGTAATTACGGCGCTTGGTCATGCACCACTGAATTTTTGCAGCTCGGACAATCTGAGCTTTTCAGATGCGACTGTCATGAAGCTGTTTACATGTGTCAGGATCTTACAGAGACGGATCATTTGTTTTTAGAAGCTGTAGAAACAGGAAGTCTGAAACATCTACATTGGAGTAAATATTTAGCAGCCGAATCAAAAGGTTTACAGGATATTCAACCTTTTGTTTCTTTATAATGCATTTAATATTTTATGAACATGAGATATGAGTTTCCAGATAATTACAATCCCTCCTCTCTATAGTGGAGGTTGATTTATGGCGTTTTACAGTCCGTGTTCATATCTACGAGTTACATTCTTTGACTTCTTGATTCTTCACAGCACATTTTGTTTTTCGCCCTCTGGCGTTTCGGAGAATAATGCAACAAAGAGTTAATGGTTCGTCGGGCTTTCAAAACCAAAATTGCCGATAATCTCTCGGAACTTGCTCGGCCACGTTCCTGCCGACCTCTTGGGACCCAGTAGACCAGCAGTGCCCCCTACTGCCGAGTAACACCAAAGACCTGCATCCTGTAAACAGAGATGAATGGGGGTGTGGTGGGGCAAGAAGGAGTGACCCCCCCCCCCCCCCCCCCCTCAGGTCGTGGAGCAAAGGTAGGACAAGGACTCCTCTCTTCTGCAGAGTGTAATTGTACCCATCTGAAACCCCCCCACTCCCCCTCCGCTCGCTCATGCCCACCCGGCAGAGACCACCTTGTCGCCCCGGGGATTCGCCCCCGAGTCACCCAAAGGGAACGAGGCGGACCGATTGCCAGAGCAACGAGAGCAGAGAGGGTCAAACCGGGTCAATCGGAGACAGAGACTCCTGCCACCCTCAACTCTGTCATTAATTACCCACAATCCCCCTGGGGCACAGCTCCGCGTGTAACCACATAGCCCAAACAGGCTGGATCCAAAGGGGTTGGAGCGTACGATCAGGTGGAGGACTCTTTCATTTGTTTCATATGTGCACCTGGGTCGGGGTCGGTGTCCTCTGACCGGGTTTGGGAGGAGGCGTGTCTAATGGATCTGTCATGTCAGCAACTCAAATCCATCCTGAGCCTCTGAAGGAAAGCTTTATTTGATTCACAATGTTTCGTGGCAGAGCGAGACGAGACCAGAGTCCGCTCTCCTTTTGAAACATTTCAATGTTTACGAGTTCTGATAACATCAGCTGATGGAAATCTGATGTTGAGCCCAGCTGGTGTTCGCAGCTACGTGGACGAGAAAAATACTTACAGATCCCCCGTCTCTTTTGTTTTGTACGTGTTTGGCAATGTTGCCTTCTGTTGTTCTTGTAATCATCTTGTGTGAGATGGAAATGAAACTCATCTGTGGAGTGATTTTTAGGGAGAGGACTCCCTTCATAACGTGCTTGACGTCTGGAGGTAGTTAAGTAGAGCGCTGCAGGGAACGCGTATTGTTGTAGGTCAACAGGAAGTTAGCATCGACAAAAAGCTAATGGGGTTCTTCCGTTAGATTTTGGATTACTGCATAAAATAAACATCAATGGCATTGTCAGGTTTTGTTTAGCAAGACAAATCAATGATTTTTAAAGCGTGAATACATTCAGCATAAGTAATAAGCTAACGTTAGGCCTCGATGACACCGAGACGCGTCGCAACAAGCGCGGGCGCTTAAAAAAACGCCTCTATGGCAAAGTGAGTCGGCCAAAACAGCTGATGAATCTAAATCAAACCAGGTGATCAAATGTAAATAAGCGGGGGTAAGTGCAGACTTCGGGCTCTTGCGTTTCTACCGACGGTTCTCTGTGCGATGAACTAGTTTCCTGTGTTCAGGACTCATTCCTGCAGAGCTTTATTCCATTTTATTTGTCCTGGATTTGAAAGTTTGCAGCTTTTCCTTCCTCTCACCCTTTTGCCTTTTGTTATATTAATGTTTTTGTATTGATTCGTAGAGCCACATGCTCAAACATCCCGTGAGAGTCTGGAACCAGAGCGGCTGACGCGAACATGTGCGCATCGAGAACATATTTGTGAATGGATTTGTTAGACGGGCCTCAGAACAGTTGCCAAAACACTGGATATGTTCAGTGCAATTATGACAAACAGAGACTGATTGCGCTTGTGTTTGTTCGATACACAGCTCACAGAGAGATGTACGTTTTAATGAGCTACACATGACGTAAACACTCCCAGAATGTGTTGAAGGAACTACAACATGTGGGCTGTTTGTACAACGCTGCATTTGGATCATTTCGTTTGAAACGTTTCCACTGGCTGTCGTGGCAGTTTGAAGCCAAAGCTAAGCTGTTACAGCCTTCTACACTACAGTTTAACATGTGAGGGAGAAAACCTCACTAATTCCTGTGTTTTTTCCCGCTCTAGCTTTCATCTGGAGTGAACTCATGCGGCCCACTTTTCTTCTTCCATTGTTCTCGGCGTACACGGAGACACATGTTTGTCCCACTGCTGCTTTCATGGAAATGAGGAATGAAAAGTAACCCAAAACGAGCAGCAACGCCGAACCGCTAATCATGAGCGGGAGGATGGATGGAGGATGGAGGAGGGAGGAGGGAGGAGGAGGAGGGAGGAGGAGGGAGGAGGAGGGAGGAGGAGGAGGAGGAGGATTTCTCATATGCCCTCCTGCTCCTTAACTCTCCATCTTCTCCTTCTTTTTTTTTTTTCTTCTGTTCCGAGTCGTTGAAGATGCTGTGTGTGCTCTGCTCTCTCTTTCATGTCTGCAGTTGTGAGCGTCGTGTGTCGAAACATCACGGCTCCTCTCTTGTCTTAACTCCAGACATGGCGGTACGCTGTCGACACTTTACGGCCTTTTACTGTGTATTGTGTGTTTGAAAGGCATCATGAATTGCACCCTTAATGAATGTGTGCTCTCTTTGGGTGGTCATGTTTGTGTTGAAGTTGTCTTAAGCTTTCAACTAATTCCTTCAGTTGCTTCTTGTGGTTATTAGCAGTCGGCTGTAGAAGAAGTGATTGATTGAGATGACAGGTTAAATGCAGAGTGCCCATCTGGCTGTGAGGATCACAAGTTCAGACGTCCTCGTTCACACTGAAGTAGCCACGACTCCACATCCTGTCTGAAACATAACAACACACACCTTAAACTGCAGAATCAGTTTCTTTATTTTTTTGCAAGTTCTGCAGAAGTTTCAGTCTGCAGACGGCTGACTCTGCTGGTCCACTCGTTTTACTTTGAACAGACAAAAGTTTTGCATTTGGTCAAATACGTCATAATACATTACAAAATAAAACAATTTTACATGACTGATGATAATGAACACCCATTCCTTAAGCCACGCTGTGCTACCAGTGGGGTACACCCGACTAAATCTGATTCCAACAACACAGAAGCCCTGCAATAAATCTTCCATTTACAAAGTGTATCCAGAGGTGCTGACACAGCTCTGTGGTCACTTTGGAGGCTGCAGTGCGTCGTGATGTTGCACTGCATTAAATTAGAGAGAAAGTCCTTTTGCAATATTCTGTGCGCTAGGGTCCATGTGACATAAATCTTTTTTTATCTGTGTGTGCGGTTACAACAAAATAAAAGCATCAACGAGTCTTTCTAATCATGTTTTGACATAAAGCCTCTAAATTTGTAGATGTTTTTGAGATGGTCAAAAGCTGATTTAGTTATTACTTTCATATGATTCTTAAAACTGAGATTGCAATCAATTAAGATACCAAGGCCTTTAACATCATCCTTAGTTTTAACTCAATATGTGCCAACATAAGTGGCAATCTGGAGTCTCTTAATTTTTCCCAAATTCGATTATTTCAGTTTCGTCCTTATAAGAAAACGTTGAGACAATCAGCTGCATCAACAGAGGGATTCTAGGGGACCAAAGCTGTGAGGTGAGAGGGCTAAGTAAGTGCAAAGCTATGATAAGAAATGTTATTGTCATCAGTAATTTATCTAAGCGGGAGCAAATAAAGATGGAAAAATAAAGGCCCTAAAATCGACCCCTGGGGAACACCACAGGCCAAGGAGGTTGATGTTGAGGTATAGTTTCAAATGGAAACAAAGAAAGCTCCCGTCCTGTGAATATTATCTGAGCCTCTTGTTAACTGTACCTGCAGACCTAACCCAATGTGTGTAGAAATATGTTATGATTTATAGCAGCAAAGGCTGCAGTAACACTTAATCACACTAAGACTGATGTTTTGCTCGTATTGGCATTTAGTACAAGTGCGTCTAAGTTATACTTAAATACAAAACTTGAGGAAAATGACTTTCCCACCACTGCAGTGTGAGACTATAGCATGCAGACAGTTGTGTCTATAGATAACCGTGGTGAAGGTGAATCTAAAAGATAAATGGGTGATATGAGTGTTATACTTTGGATACTTGAACTTCAGTGACTTTGTAGTTCTCACGGTCAGTGGTGCCTCTCGGCCAGTGTGACGTGTTTAGCCGTTGTTTAGCAGCGAGGCTCTGCGCTGCATCATAGCATAGACAAACAGACAGACAAGGCATTAGTGATGTGTTTACCATCTGTCCGGGAAGGACAGACATGATGGGAGAGTATGAGGAGGAGAGACGTTTTCACGGTGTATAAAAGCAGGGGGGGGCGTCTGAGGATTTACGACCAGACGTCAACCGTTACTTATCAAAGAGGCCAGTCTAACGTTGGTGTACCCTCTGTGGCAAACTGTCATCCTTAACTCAGAAGACAGGCTACAGGTTTCCAATGATGCTGTCTTCATTATTATACAACACCCACCACCTGGTATACGGACCCCAAAGGTGACGGAGAGATAATCACACTGGAAACAGCTGCCAACATCTAGAAACACCCTGCTGGATGAGAATATAAATATAACACCCAGAAACAACTGCCCCCTCACACTGGGAGAGAAATGATCCACGCTGGAAGTGCGAGAAGAAGTCCTCAAGCTGTTGCCTTCAGTAATGTGTGAGGGGAACACAGTTTGTGACCCAAGAATTCTGGGAAGTGAAGTTGATCCATTAGACCCAGTGAAGGTAAGGATGGAAGCATGATGGAGTAGGTTAGAGGAATGGAGTTTAGTACTTGGGCGGGAACCTCCGGTTCTGAAAAGTGAAACCAGTGATGAAGTACCTTGAACTTGCATTCTCTCTACTGTCCACCAGGGGGCGACTCCTCTGGTTGTATAGAAGTCTATGAGAAAATGACTCTACTTCTCTCTTGATTTAAGATAAGATAAGATAAGATAATCCTTTATTAGTCCCTCAGTGGGGAAATTACAGGATTACAGCAGCATTGCTCACAAGTAATAAAATAAAAGATAGAAATCAAGTAATATAATAAACTAAACAGTAAACAGTAGAACAGTAATAAAATAAGACAGTAAAGAAGAGTATTAGATATACTAATACTAAATATGCCAGTATATACAGAATCTACAGAATATACAGAATATACAGGCGGATCAGGTAAATACTTAAAACGTATTGGATATTGCACGGATTAGATAAGATATTGCACCAGGTGAATGAATTAAAGTGTTCAGAGTGTGCAAAGTGTTCGTGTTCAAGTGTTCAAGTGTTAGTGGTCCACCGAGAGCAGTTTGTTGTGCAGCCTGACAGCAGCGGGGAGAAAGGACTTGCGGTACCTCTCCCTCAGACACCGGGGGTGAATCAGCCGGTGACTGAAGGAGCTGTGCAGAGCTGCCAGAGTGTCCTGCATGGGGTGGGAGGCGTGGCTCATCAGGGATGAGAGCTTCGCCATCATCCTCCTGTCTCCCACCACCTCCACAGTATCCAGTGGACACCCCAGCACGCTGCTGGCCTTCCTCACCAGTTTGTCCAGTCTCCTCCTGTCAGCTGCCGCGATGCTGCTGTTCCAGAAGACCACTCCATAGAAGATGGCTGATGCCACCACGGAGTCGAAGAAGGTCTTCAGGAGTGCTCCCTGCACCCCAAAAGACCTCAGTCTCCTCAGCAGAAAGAGTCTGCTCTGTCCTTTTTTATAAAGAGCGTGAGCGTGGTCAGTCCAGTCCAGTTTATTGTTCAAGTGAACACCCAGGTACTTATACGACTTCACGACCTCAATGTCCAGTCCCTGGATGCTCACCGGTGTCGGAGGAGGGCGTTTACCCCGGCGGAAATCCACCACCAGCTCCTTGGTCTTGCTGGAGTTGATGTGGAGGCGGTTCCGCTGGCACCATCCTAAAAAGTCCTGGTTTAGTTCCCTGTATTCTCTGTCATCATCGGCGGAGATGAGGCCGACGATTGCAGAGTCGTCAGAGAACTTTTGCAAGTGGCAGTTTGCAGAGTTATGTTTGAAGTCCGAGGTGTAAATGGAGAAGAGGAATGGAGCTAGAACGGTTCCCTGTGGGGCCCCTGTGCTGCAGGACACCCGATCTGACTCACACTCCCGTATCCGCACATACTGTGGACGGTTGGTGAGGTAGTCCAGGATCCATGCAGTGAGGTGGTGGTCCACCCCGGTCTGCTCCAGCTTGTCCCTCAGAAGCAAAGGCTGGATGGTGTTGAAGGCACTGGAGAAGTCGTAGAACATGACTCTCACAGTGCTTCCAGCCTTTTCCAGGTGAGAGAGGCATCTCTGCAGCAGGAAGATGACGGCGTCATCCACCCCGATGCCGGACTGGTAGGCGAACTGAAGTGGGTCCAGGGATGAACTCACCAGAGGGCGGAGATGGGCAAGGACCAGCCTCTCCAGGGTCTTCATCAGGTGGGATGTCAACGCCACCGGCCTGTAGCTGTTGAGGTCCTTGGGCCGCGGGTTCTTTGGTACCGGTACCACGCAGGATGTCTTCCATAGCTGTGGTACTTTCCCCAGCCTCAAGCTCAAGTTGAATATGTGCTCCGCTATCCCGCACAGCTGGTCTGCGCAGGATTTGAGGAGCCTTGAGCTGATGCCGTCTGGACCCGTGGCCTTCCTCGCCTTGATCCTCCTCAGTTCCTTCCTCACTTGGTTGAGGGACACTCTGGGGGGTGGGGTGCTGTGTGTTGGAGTGGGGGTGGGTTGCTGGTTGTAGAGTGCTGAGTATGAGAGGTGTGAGAGGTGTGGAGGGGAGCCGAACCTCAGTAAACATTGTAAACATGAGTTTATGGTCTCAACCTCTAGTTTCAAGTCTTCTTCAATACAGCATGATGTTCATTTAGTACATTATGGTCCCATGGTCTGGGAGTTTTCAGCGTTGTTTTTATTTTCAGTTGGAGTCCACCCTCTCTGTCACCTCTGGTTGCTAAAAGCCAAGATGGTGACGGTCAACAACCAAAATGGCTGAAAAGCAAAGATGGCTGAGGCCAAAATGCTGAATTTGAGGCTTCACAACAGCATTTCACAAACCAATAGGTGACGGCACGGTGACTACTTCCACTTTCTGTTTACAGTCTATGAGTTCACTCCAGTCTGAGTTTGGTGAAGCAATAAATCCGTGCACACCCACCCCCCCCCCCCCCCCAGAAGAGTGCGTGTGATTTTGGTCAGAGCAGAGAGGAATGAGAGGAAGGCGCTCTGGGGAACGGATGAAGAAATCTGGGAAAAAGAGGGAGACAATAATGGTGAGAGTAAAAACAACAACAGAAGAGGTGTTGGGCAGTATTAATGGCTGTCTCGGTGCCCCCGCCTGGTCGTGTTTTTAGCAGAGCTGTGGGCTTTAGGCTCTGGGAATGTTTGTGCAGCAGAAACCCCGGCTGATGTTGTTTGTATTGTTCTATTTCAGCCTGTGTGTTGAACCAGAGTCAGCAGACCGGCACTGTTTAGTTTTCTCACACACAAACATATAGAGAGAAATCAGCCATGCACTCATCACCGTCTGTCTCCACCTCCACCCTGACCCCCCCCGACCGTGTTTGCATCCATGCTGCTTTCATGAAATGTGGGTCAATGCTCGCATGAATGCCATGAAGAGAAGCGACATTCAGAGTGTTTTAACAGACGCAGTTGGTGCAGCGCTGATGGGTGTTAGTGTGCAGACATGTAGTCTGCAGAAGGATCACTGTAGGCCTGTGCTCTGTTCATTCTAGCCTGCGTGTTGTGTTCAGCCCTCAACATGACGCGTCAGTAAACACGAGCGTAACAAACACACCTTCGTGTGTGTGTGTGTGTGTGTGTGTGTGTGTGTGTGTGTGTGTGTGTGTGTGTGTGTGTGTGTGTGTGTGTGTGTGTGTGTGTGTGTGTGTGTGTGTGTGTGTGTGTGTGTGTGTGTGTGTGTGTGACAGAGGACCGCTGTGTGTGCAGGACGCCACCTTGACTCAGGTCTTGGATTACTCACAGAAAGGAGCGTTCTCTTCACGGCCCGCTGCTGCGATGCGCCGAAGGACGAGTGACGGCGTTAGAATAATATATTTAATGTGGCATCTTTGTGAGGAAAGCTTTTGAAAGAAAAGGATCCAGCTCTCCTCTGTGATAAGTTAACAACAAAACAATGTACACAAAACAGGGACATGCAAACAAGGCATTGGAATAGACAGGAATATAATCAGCAATATAATACAATATATGACAATATTAGTGTTGTTTTAAATATGCAAACCAGTAGTTTCTAAGGGCGGTTACAGTTTCTATGTGTATGTTTTAAACAGAGGGAAGCTAGAGCAAATATTACCAATAGGACACTATTATTAACACTATAATTAATTATTAATAATAATATAATATAAAAACATGAATAAATACATAAATAAATGGATAAAACCATAATAAATATGCAAATAAAAAGAAACCAGTTGCACCTCCAGTCTCTTCTCATGACCATGTGGGGAACTGGAGCTCAGGCAGGAGTCTGGTGATGTGCTCTATATTTATATATTCATCTTTTATATTCCCCTCGCTCTTTCATGTAACACGAAACATTCTCCTCTAAACTTTTATTTTGTAGAGCCCCCCCCCCCCTCGCCACAACGACCCCTCACTGCGGCTTCTATTTCCTCGCTCTGGTTATTGTCTCTTTTTCTCTTTTTTGTGTGGAAAAGGGTTTCCAGTAAAAACTCTGATTGGGTGAATATGCCTAACAGTTTATTACGCGGTCTTTACCCAATAATGCCTTTAATTCATTGTGTGTGTGTGTGTGCGCGTGTGTGTGTGTGTGTGCGCTACATGTCCACATTTAATCATTATTGTATGTCTGACGCCACAGAGAGACCTCATGTTAAACAATCACGGTGATCGTAACTGTCTGGTAAATGGAGAATTAGTCTGGTAGTCATCGGGGTCATGTGACCCACAGCGTCATGTGACCCACAGCGGCTCACTCACCGAGGTCTTACTACACGTCCTTCATCCCAGACTGTATTTCCGTCTTTCCTCCCTCCCTTCTTTTCTCTTATCTCTGTTTGTGTTTCAGGGTTTTGTTTATCAGATGTTCCAGCACTTTATTATTATGAGCGTCATTCATCACTACATCCGACCAGGTGTGTGTACAGAATTAGTTATTTTCCATTTCCCGTGTTTGTGATGCGTGTTTTATTCTTAATGTTTGGGGAAGAGCAGCCGTGTGTAGGCGTGTTTGTCTATGATGGAGATACGCACATGTCCACGGGACGGTCCACATTAAGATGGAGAGCGTGTTTACACAAACACACACACACACACACTTACCTATGCACATCCAAACAGACCTCCTTCATATTAATACACATTACCTTCATTTAGCCATGAGTGCAGTGACCTCTGGGTTCATGTGGGGCTCAGAAAAAGAAGCCCCGCCTCTCCCCATATGTGGCCCACTCACAGACTCACTCATGCATTCAGGCCCCTCCCCCTTCTAGAGACGGAGAGCGGTCCAGCTGTGACTCGCAGCACGTCAGCGACACAGCCCTCCATGTTTTATTCACACATCGCAACAGAAAGCTATGAAGGGGTCCACCAGGCAGCAAACCCAGGGGCCCAACGTGTCAAAGGGCCCACAACGGGCCTTCACCTGCATGTCACTGAAAGAGACACACACCGACCCAGAAGAGAGTCAACATGACCACAGAGAGACCACGACAACTACAAAGAGACACAAAACAGCTGCAGAGAGATAAAGAGACACACAATGAAAGTCTCAACGAACATGAGGAGGAGCAAAACAACCACAAAGAGATGCAAAATAATCATTGAGAGACACAAGACACCCACAAAGAGTTGCAAAACAACCACAAACAAACCCACAAGAAGACAAAACCACCACAAAAAGACAACTATAGAGACACATAACTACATCAAAGAGACACAATAACCACAAAGTGACACAGAAGAACCACAAAATGTACGCAAAAAAACCACAAAGAAAGGCAAAACATATACAAAGAGACACAGGACAGCCACAAAGAGACACAACTCCTTCAGAGACACAAAAGGACTTCAGAGAGACACAAGATAGCCTTAAAGAAGAGACCACAACACAACGAGGTCAAAGAACAATACAGTGTTTGTGTCTTCAGGGGACGGGACCCTTTATTAAGTCTGTGCCCAGAGGCTCAGTGTCTCCAACCATGACTCCCCATCACAGAGTCCTGTATCTGCAGCAGTGATGACGCGCATGGGTAGAGCTGAGGTCAGCACTGCCGAATCACACAGCTGTGATCCAGCTAACACACAGCTAATGGTGGAGAAACATCCCAACACCTCGCCTCCAGTCCGCTTCCTGTCTGCTGAAGACATCTGAGGGATGGAGTTCTGGAGGGAAAGAGACGGGGGGACGGGCGGACGCGGTTCAGGCTGAGATGAAGCCTCTCTGGACTCAGTCGTGGTGCCACAGTGCCCCCTAATGTCTGAAAGCCTCGACAAGCCCGGGAACTGATTTAAGCATCTCTCATATGCGGAAACAAACATTCTCATAAAAACGTTAACAAACGGGTTTCCCTTCACAAGAAGCAAGCGGAAACAGGATCACACAAAGTTAACGACACGTTTAAAAATTAGCAATCGGCCTGTTTCCAACCAGTCGAGCCAAACTCTTATTTTGAAATAGGCTCCTATGTGCTGGTTAAACCCCCCCCCCCCCCCCCCCCCCTCCTCTCCATGTGTGAGACTGAAACTGGAATCAGATGGGCTGCTTTAATCTTTCACACTACATGTTTCTACATAAAATGTGTAAAAAGAGACGACACAAGAGAAGGAAAGCTCTTGTGTGGCGTCCGTGTCACGTTTCTGATCGGCTGCAGTGAAACATTGAAAGTGAGCAACAGCAGAACATGTCGGAGCCAGTTGTTAGTCTTTGACTCCATCAGATAGACTGTTGTGTTTGTGTTGTTTACCTCAGGATGTTTTCTCCCTGCTGGAGCCTCCTGCGTCAATTAGGAGTGGCTGCAATGTACTGTCCTTGGCAGTATCAGGAGGATGTGTGTGTGTGTGTGTGTGTGTGTGTGTGTACGTGTACTTGTTAATGCGCATGATTCGGTTTCTCCCAGTGTGAGAAAAGTGCGGGAGGTTTAACATGTCCTCGGGGGTTTTGTGGCTGCAGAGCAACTCTCATCTGGTAAATTACGGCATAATCTGTTGCAGCCAATGTGGCAACAGAATAAATAAGAAATGAAGCCTCATTAATTCCTTATGTTTCTCTGTGACGCTCGGAGGAAACTGCCTCGATACAAACGCTAGTATCTTTCCTGAAGGAGCTGCAGGTCTGCAGCGTGGTGAGCTGGGTGTCGTCCGGCCGCAACGACCAGCATGCGGCCGTCTGGCGGTGACACGCGGCGGCGTGCGGAGACCGTGTGTTTGTGTCCCACGTCTCTTCTAAATTATAGCCTTCTAGCCCCCCCGAAGCTCTGAGCCAAGCCAACCTTTGACACACAGAGCAGAAGAAGCAACAACA
The DNA here is from genome assembly GCA_024529925.1 of Ophthalmolycus amberensis. Taxonomy (NCBI): domain Eukaryota; kingdom Metazoa; phylum Chordata; class Actinopteri; order Perciformes; family Zoarcidae; genus Ophthalmolycus; species Ophthalmolycus amberensis. The sequence goes on along the minus strand of JAFEUB010001479.1, from coordinate 439,266 downwards.
GAACCGACATGAAGCCCAGATGCTGGGAGACTGTGGCTGGAAGAGGATGAAAGGTGTAAAAAGCTGTCGCTCGTATTGACACAGAGGCAGCTGCTGGTCCGTCCCTCCTCCGGCGAGCTGAACCTTCAGCTGTGACTCCATTGATTTCCCCCCTCCTCTTCCTCCTTCCTCTTCCTCCTTCCTCTTCCTCTTCCTCCTCCTCCTCTTCCTCCTCCAACGTGCAGCCAAAACAGACCCACCTTCACGCACTCTTGTGGGGCAACTCGGGCCTCATTTAAGAGGGAAGGTTTACGTCTCAGTGTTCCCACAAACGTAACGGGCATCGGGGCTGATTGGAGCCCGGATCAGGTGGGGGGGTCACATTACCTCGCTTTACAACAGTCTGTCTGATCAATCAATCACATGGTCTTATCTTTGTGTTTTCCTTCTTAACTTTTCTCTGAGTTCACCGACAGATGGACAACATTCAGACCATCCTCTACTGAGTATTAATAGATTTGTTGTAAAGACAATCTGGGTCTGTTTTCCTTTTGCGTTCAAGCTGTGTTTTTGCTTCGTCATCAGATTATCCGGCTGATGATGGTCATGGAGAAGCAGAGCAGCGGGCGATATTAAAGAAATCTGCAGCACCTGCTTTATTGGCTGATTACAACACGTGTGTTTTTTAATGCAACACAAAGTGTTAAATTCAATCCAGCACTGGAATAGCGGACTCCGCCACTAGCTATGGGGAATTATACATTATAGGATGATTTCAGAATGTAAAGGAATTTAAAGACAGAAGCTGCACATCATAGTGTCAAAAACAGGGTTTGATTTCATTGACGTTAAATCACCTCCACTGTCAAACTCTTAGTAAAAGTGATGTCAGCCATTCAGATGTGATGGTGTTGCTTGAGCTGAGCGGGTTGATTGGTTAGTGATCTGTTTCATCCTGTGCGGAGACTCTGTCTTTGTGTTTACGGTCACGTTTCCTCTCTCCTTGTTAAAGAGCCGATCCGCTGTCCTCGCCTTTCACACAAAGACAGAATAATGTCCGCCAAAAGAGAACCAGCGATAAACTTTCTCTTTTTTTCCACCCCCGGCTCGCCGTAAGGCAAACGTCCGTCTTTAAACAGGATCAGTTCTCTGATTCATCACCGTCACTGTGTGTCTGCTGAGACGCTCCGATAAGCAACGCTCGTCCTCACCATGTCTGGCAGGGCGCTTTTTCCTCCCTGTTACTAAACCCTGCCAGCGTCTCTGAGGGCGAACACACACGTGTTTGTTTTCCAGCGGTCCTACAAATCAAGAGTGAAACTCTCCATCATTTTGAGTCAAAGTCTCTTCAAGATTTACAGATTTTTCTTTTTCGAAGTTTTGCTGCCAGCTTTGCGTGTTATTCCTGAATGCAAATTGGATGTGATTACATATTTTTAAAATGAAGCACATGTGTCCATTTCCAGAGGAATGCCACTTTCTTCTGTTTTTTTTCTTCTAGTTGCTACGGTACTGATGAACAGTCTGACATCCCTGTAAGGTGACTCCTGTAGGGTGTCTTTGGTTGACTGGAGCAACTGACCTATAGCCAACTTTGTTCATGCTCCCAAAAGACCTTCCAGTACCTCCCCCCCCCCCACTCTGCCTTCGGGCCCCCAAAAAAGGCTCATTGTGCAGGCAGCGAGCGAGGCGAGTGGGGTCTGGTTCTGGTTAGCGCGCTGCGCTGCATCTGAAACACTCACCTTCCTCCAGGGGTTCCATCTGGAGCTGGTTTCCTGTTCAGGCTGCGCCGGGCAGGAGGGGGCGGAGCTTGGCCCTGATTGGGCGAGATTGAGCCTCTTAAGGACCCCATGATGGTTGGAGTTGCCAAACAGTAATCTGTCAATCACTGGCGCAGAGATTCAAACCAGAGATGCGAGGGGGGGGGGGGGGCGATGTTTTAGTAAAAAATTAATAATAATTTGGCATCAGAAATTCTGCAAATAAATGCTGTTTTCTATTTTTGGTTATTTAAGGTCCTTATTGGAGTAGTTGCAGACCCTAGAATGAGCATTGTGTTGACCGAGCGGTGCCGTTGTTATTCTATCGTGTGTAATGGTGGCATTAGAGCGTGGCAGCAGGACCAGTGCATTCAGTAATGGTGTGTAATAATAACAACGATGGCTTCCTGTTATTACTGCAGTAATTCTGTAGTTTCAGGCCGGGAGCGCCGCCCCTAAACCTGCTCCTGTGGCCCTGAAGCGCCTCACGACTCCAGCAGCGCTCCGGTCCAGTCTTAAAGGGTTTTTATGAAGTTTCCTCGGGACGACGACAGATGGATTTTTTACAGTTCGATAATGCTGGTGTCGAAAGATATCCTTTAAAATGTTTCCTCCGTAACACGTCTTCTTTCAGACTAGTGGAAAGAAAACATTTATTTTACTACTTTGTCTATTTGCGTCTGAAGATTTCACCAAAAGAATGTCTGTGATGGAACTAAACGTCTCTTTAAGGACGTTTCCTCTCAATGAGTTTGTTCTCAGACTCTGATGATAAATCTCCACTTCAGCAGCTCTTACATTCACCAAACATTACTCGTTCATTCCTCTCTGTGTGCTGAAGGTTCACACACTCATTTATACTACATTATATAATAAAACATGGAGGAAATGGATGTTTCTTATGTCTGTTGACAGTATTGTTTTGTTTATGGAGTGATAAAAAGAGATATCCAAGATTCCTTCTTTGAAAACCTTTGACTCTAATGTGTCAACAACATGAAAGAAGAATTTTGAACCTGCAGCTTTATCCAATGTTCAGATTTATGTTCTGTAAATGTATGAATAATAGCAAATATATGATCCTATAATACCTCGATTGCATATTTAAACATAACATTTTCAGAAAACTTGCAATTAATCAACTGGGGAGGTTTGATGGTGCTGTTAGTTTATTTCTGTGTGAGTCGGGCTTTGTTCAGCTTCAGTGCTGGAATGAGCTTCGTCCAGTCTTCCCTCACTTCAGTGTCAGTTTTGTACCAAAGAACTCTATTTCCTGCTCTGGCGCCGTGGCATGCAGCTGACAGCAGCTTTTATAGATCTCCTGAAGAGACCCAGTTACAGTGCATGCTTCCTCTCGCCCATGAACACATCACATGCAGTTTGCACACATGTGGGGGGGGGGGGGGGGGGGGGGGGGTCTATGCTGCAAAGATAAGTGAAGAGATTTGTGATGGCAGGAATTGTACTTAATCTGCAAGTTCATTCATGTTTGTATTGTGGAATAACTTCCAGTTTTTCCTTTGTAGCACTGTTTAAAGCATAGAAAAGACCAAAGTAAAGAAGTAAAACTAACTGAAATAAAGACGTTCTGTGGACAAACTAATGTGAACACCTATTCAGGATAGAGCGGTTAGCTGTGGAGCGACTAATGCATAACTCTCATGTATCCTCATTCAACGATACGTAATACATCTTAAGAAAAAGTTTTCCTGCTTTTCCTACAAAAGCCTGAAACACGTGTCAATTTCCACTTGTTACATACACAGGAAACAATTTCTTTAAGATTAGGCAACAACATTTGATGAGGTTTAAGAAGAGATGGTGAAATACTTGGTTATGTTCAGGAGAAAGGTTGTGGTTTGGGGTAAAATAACTACTGAAGTTGCGTTTCTTAAGTACGGAGGTTGCGTGACAGATAAACGTTGACTTGTTCCACACGGTCTCCTGCGTTAAAGATCCACCTCCCCTTTCACCAACGCTGTGTGGGGTTTTTTTTCGGTCTTTATACATTTCCTGGTTCACGATTACATGGATTACATAGAAATTGATTTTGTGGGATATGTACAAATTACAGCACATTCATTTTTGTAGGTTCATCTACGAACGTTCAGCCAAAGGGAACTCAACATTATTTTCTCTATTTTTCCTGGAAATCTTGTCCAAACCTTTTTTTTTTTAAATCCCTCAAATGACTCAATTTAAGAAAGGCTTGAGATGCTCGCCTCTCATTCCCAAACTACGGCCTGAACATGTGATGATCCGTCACTAGAGGACGTTACTTCCTGCCATCTTTGGTCTAAATAGAAATGTAATTGGCTGACATCGGGCATGCTTCTTTGAGATCCCTGAGGATCATATGAGCGTCCTCCCGGACATGTACGGACAGAAGTGAAGCCGGTCGAAAGCTCTAAAGTGAGAGTTGAAAGAGAAAGCCCCGAGCATTTCAACAAGAAGCCGTTAATGTCCTTTGTCTTTCACTCCTCACATTGTTTGGCAGTTCCGATGACTGCAACTTGGAAGAGCTATTTGATTTCCCAATGATTTAAGAATAAAAATGTGTGGTGAGATCGTGTTTGAGCGGTCCCGAAGGGCGAGACGCTGGCTGGGGTCTGAGGCAGGGAGGAGGTCCAGAGACCAGCAGGGAGAGTCTGTTCTCCTGGTGAGGATGCTGGGAGGAAGTGTCTGTCCAAGCAGCGCCGACTGTAACTGTGACATTAAGTTCAACTTTATATTCACAATGTAAATCGACCGAACTGAACTGAATCCAAATGGCAGCCATGATAAGAGCTGTTTTCAATGATCTTAATGCGAAGGAAAGCTACTTCAATGCCTCCTTTCTTGTCTCCTTTAGCATAGAGCACGTTGGACCATTATTAACTAAAGGAAAGCAGATAATACCCACAATTCCTTGCGGCAAACCGCCGTCAACGATGTCCAGAGTTGCTTAATGGAGAGCTGCAAAAATGAATCCTAAAACCAGGGAATAAGCCAGCACTTCCTGTTCCCTCGTCTTCCGCCGTGTTTTTGGTTAGAAGATGAAGATTATCTTGATCAACAAAACCTGTAAGTATCATAAACGTTTTTTCTGCAATAATCTAAAATCGAATGGAAGGATCTCATTGGACTTTTGTTGAGTGAACTTCCTGTTGGGCTACAAAAGGTTCTCTTAGCATCTCGCTTGTCTTTTCCTTTCTTTGACCTCGTGACGTCTTCCATCTAAGTGAAGGAAAAGTGGTTCAGAAAACACAAAGGACGTAATTTTCTTGGGAGGGTGAAATCAACCACAGCCGTCGTATTGTGAAGACTCAAACAGGGACAGTCATCTTCCCCAGAAAGTCTTGTTGCTTCATTAAGACAGTCAGTCGGCTCTGCGGCTCTGCCTCTCATTGTATTGCGTCTTTGGCTCGGTGGAGAGTTCTCCTGGGTCAGACACAGGATGCCCCCAGCGGGCCCACCGCAAGGTCCAAAGCCCCTCGTTCTCAGAGTCTGTTTGTCTTGGTGAGAGGAACGCATCGGAATCCCTCGTTAAAATGAAATATATATCCACGGGGCCATTTGTAGCTCTCTCCGACACAAACATGCTGTCTTCTGTCAACAAGCCTTCCATCTGTAATTCTTCTGTGAGATCTCGGGATCTTTTCTTCCCCCTGCTTTGTTTCTCTGTGACCTTCGTTTCCTCTCCGCTCAACCCCTTTCGGCCCTATTTTCTTTTTTTCATTCTATTTTTCGGACAGATTAGCTCCACGCCCTTGTTTTATAGGTCTTATGAGCTCACTCTGGTTGTGAGAGTAGCCAGTGTTCTGAATAAACTGGTCCGGCTGATCTACGGCATGTTGGACTAGAGCGCAACCATCGTGTGTGTGTGTGTGCGTGCGTGCGTGCGTGCGTGTGTGTGTGTGTGTTCAGTGCCCATACATATCCAACAAAAGAATGAAACTAAATGAAGCGTTACCTCAGCCACTCACAGAGCTGTAAAATTAGCCAATGGAACGATGAGCTCACTCACACTGTGCTTTTCATTTAAACACTTTTCACGACACAGTCAAGTAGTAAGAATGCAGGCTAATGGAAAGGTGATATCAAATGATGTAAATACTCTTTGCGTCATAATACGGTGCACTCATCGGGGCACACGGCTGATTAATCAATTATCAGCGGTGTTTCACACTCGTCAGGCCTTATGGCACCTTAACGGCTCTCTGGAAGGTTCAAATGATACAGAAATAGAATAAAATCTCCCCTTTGTTCACCAATTTGTGCACACACATGGAGACAATTTAACATGCTGACATCTGCCGTTGATTTGTGAAATGATACAAATAAGTAACGGGGGACTGCATGTGTAAAACAAAATGAACAATAAAATAAACTGAACATGTAGAAGAGGAGAATATAAACGAGAAGAAATAAAAACAAATGAGCGGAGGGCGTGATCATTTTGGGTTTGGATGCATTTCAGGTGAGCTTTGCAGGATGAGTTTGGTTTAGTGTTTTATAATTGTTTCTGTTCGTGCACACACACACACACACACACACACTTATATGTTACCCCACAGTTATCTGCTTACATTTATATTTCAGTTGTGGCTTTAGCTCACCAGCAGCATTGAGAATTGTTGAATATTTGAATATTTTGTTTAATTTTATTTTTTATCAATTTCTTTACTTATTTCATTATTTTTTTAATTCATATTTCATTATTTTTTTAATTCATATTTTATTCTTGTAAAGCACTTTGTGAATCATGTTCTATGAGCGGTGGCATACTAAATCAACTTGTTAATATTATTTTAACTGTTCAAGGTTGTTTTTTATTGCTGTTGTCTGACAAACCACCTGTTTTCCGTGTGTGTGTGTGTGTGTGTGTGTGTGTGTGTGTGTGTGTGTGTGTGTGTGTGTGTGTGTGTGTGTGTGTGTGTGTGTGTGTGTGTGTGTGTGTGTGTGTGTGTGTGTGTGTGTGTGTGTGTGTGTGTGTGTGTGTGTGTGTGTGTGTGTGTGTGTGTGTGTGTGTGTCTCTCAGGCTCTCGGAGACTCTGACTTCCCCGCTGTGCTGAGGCAGCTGCTGCCCTTGATGAAGCCCCGTGGAGTCGAGGACAGCTCTGGGTCGAGGTCCGGGGAGGATGACTGCGGGCCGGATGAGCTGATCCTCCTGCTGGTCTACCTGTACTCCCTGGCTGACGAGGCCCAGCCCGCGGACCACGACGCCGAGGAGGAGGAGCTGGAGAAGCTGGAGAGGGAGCTGATTGGAGCGCTCGCGCTGGTCGTCACCCGGGAGACCGAACTCAGCCCTCTGCTCCAGAAAGTCACCGGTAAGAGAAGGTTTTCATGATGGAGGGCTGAGAGAAGAGCAGAGTGACAACAGCTGATTGTTTGTTTCCTCTGTCGGCCTCCAGTGCTGCTGATGGGAGGGTTTTATCAGTCTTCACACTCTCCATCCCTGCATGCACACACACACACACACACACACACAGTCGAGTGTGGGAACGTCTGCGCTCTGTGGATGGAAGTGTGAGAGAGAAATGACCTTCACTTTACTCTACAGCGACGATGAGATCTACCTGTTCAGATGTAGGAACACTTTGTTGTTGTGGTTCAGACTTGCTGACGGGTTTAAAGCAAAGACTGTTTATAAGAAGTGGACGTAGTCATCGTGACGTCTCATTGGTTTGTGGATGTTTTGAAGCCTCAAGTTTGTCGTTTTGTCCGTCACCATTTTGTATTTTTGCAACCAGTCAACAGGAAGTGACCATATTAGGGCTGAGGAGTGACGTAGAGACGCCGTATACGTCTCTGGTAGAGACCTGTCAATCACCGTGTAGCCCCGCCCTAAAGCATCCCCTGCTTTATGGTCTGTGTGACTCTAAATGGACCATAATGTACTAAATGAACATCATGCTGTACTGAAGAAGACTTGAAACTAGAGATTGAGACCATAAACTCATATTTACAATGTTTACTGAGGTAATAAATCAAGAGAGAAGTAGAGTCATTTTCTCATAGACTTCTATACAACCAGACTTCTTTTCGTAATATCGATAAAAACCTAAAAAATGAATACACGTACCAAATCAGGACACAAATATCGTGATGGGATCAAATCGGCAGATGAGCTTAGAGTCTCAGCCGTGTGTGTGTGTGTGTGTGTGTGTGTGTGTGTGTGTGTGTGTGTGTGTGTGTGTGTGTGTGTGTGTGTGTGTGTGTGTGTGTGTGTGTGTGTGTGTGTGTGTGTGTGTCGCTGTGTGGTCGAGCAGATCGAGGGCCTTCAGATGAACGAACTGTTCACCACCACAGCCGGCTGTACCTCCCACTGTAATAACGTCTTTAACCTTGAGCCTGCACACACACACACACACACACACACGGTCTCCTCCCCGGCCACATAGTTCATAATTAGAGCTACTTTTAGTCTCGGGGCCGCTCCGCACCTTAGCACACACCCTGAAGTACTACGCTGCAGTGAGGCTTCATATAGTGTGTGTCGGGTTGGTGAATCTATGGAAAGCACTAATGAAGATGGTTGCTCGCGCTCCTTCTTTCACCCTCGTACTCCTCTTCCTGTTCTACTTGGATAAGTGTGGTTTGGAATCGAGGAGGCCTCTTGGCTCATGTTAAGAACCTGAGTCTCTGTGATAAACACTTCATTGGAAATTAGCGTGTGTGTGTGTGTGTGTGTGCGTGTGCGTGTGCGTATGCGTATGCGTATGCGTGTGCGAGCGCCTGTGTTTTCTTCTTTGTTTTCGTGGCGATGAAGCGGTCTGCTGCAGTAACATGAGGCGGGAGGTCGTCTCTCTGCATCCACAGAAAAAACACCGATTGTGACATTCTGCCACAATTAAAGGCCTCAAATAGAAACCAGACGTTGAATGAAACCCGGTCGCTACGAGAACAATGTTCTTACAAATTCTATGCCCCCCCCCCCCCACCAAACACACACACACTCACACACACAAGAATGGAATAAACAAAGGGGAGGAATGAGGAGTAAGTTGAGGACGGTACGTAGGACAGGACCCCGGTAGCTACCTCCTCCTGGGAACTTCATTAAAGAGCATCTTCAGGAAATGATGGACTATTTTACGTTGTGGATGTTTTTTCTGTTCCATGTTTCCTGTGGAGCAGCATCACAACATCCATCAACACAGTTTTTTATACAATAAGGCGTCAAAGAAGTTAATTTCCCAGTTTTGCATTTGTGAGCAGCAAGCAACGGTTTGTTACATAATCCATGCAGTGGATATTTTTATTCTCATGTTCATCTTTATTTTATTTGGGTATTATTATTTTATTATTTATTATTATTATTTTACACATATATACTTTTTTTTTATATAGAAATGTTATTCTTATAAAGCACTGTGTGAATCATGCCATACTGAATAACCTTAATATATATATAATATTATTTTAACTGTTCAGAGCCAATAGTTGATCTGTTGATCCGTCACAAATTCAAAGGCTCAAATGGAAACCAGACGTTGAATGAAACCCGATGTTTTTACAAAGTCTTCTGATTTGTAAAAACCCTGAGGCGACAACGCACGCAGAAACGCACGCACACACACACACACACACACACACACACACACACACACACACACACACTACCTCCTCCTGGCAACTTAATTAAAGAGCGTCTTCAGGAAATGGAGGACGACTTCACCTCGTAGGCTTTTTTCTGTTCCGTGTTACATAATCCATCAGGTGGATACGTAGCTTCATTCATCTGGATATCTGAAGGATGAAGGATTCTTCACACCAGAATTTAAGATTTCACTGAGTAGTAACTACTTCACCAAGTTTCTAAAACCAAATATTTAGCGAAGTTGCACAGATACATTTTACGTTCTGGTAAACCGAGTCCTGTAAATTGTAATCTATGTTTTCCCATGAGATAATCTAAATCTCCCTGTGGACTAAAGTGGTAGTGAGTCCCTTCATTCTACTGCAGCAGGTCTGACAGTCTGCCCCTCTCAGTCCTGGTTCTGGTTCTCCCGTGCCTCCCTTCCCTCCAGCGGGTCCAGCAATACGTCCTGGGTCTCCAGCAGCGTGGTGTCGGTGATCAGGACTACACTGAGACTGGTTCAGGACCAGTTAAAGGTTCCTCACAGTAACTTTAAATAATGCATGTCACCACAGAGCAGCTCCACACCAGAGGGAGGACAGCAGAGCAGCCTGAACAGACTCCTTGATGAAGGCTGTGAACCACAGTTTGCATCAGTGTACACGATGCAGCTTCCTCATCACTGCTGTCTGTGCATGTAGAGTAAACATTCAGAGTGTACAGGACCGCACAGTGAGGTCTCAGTGGACGGCTTTGATTAAACCGTATTTATTGTGTTGGATTATATTGTATTGGTGGTGGGCAGCGCCGCAGAGGAACCCACTGCTCTCCTACAACCTGCAGTCTGATTGGTCGGTGCTGCTCTCCTACAACCTGCAGTCTGATTGGTCGGTGCTGCTCTCCTACAACCTGCAGTCTGATTGGTCGCTGTGTGCAGGTTGTAAAGGGCTCCGAGCCGTCACTGTTAAACCATCTGTCAGTTTTGGCGAAGACGATGTGGATGCTGGTGAGACGAAGATGTTTGGTGCAGAATCCAACCTCCTCCCTCTCATTTCTACTTGTCCAGGCCGACCCAAATGGTCCTCTTCCTCCACCCTGTGACAGTCTGGATCACACTGAGTCTGTCCTCGTGTCAGGATGAGTCCTCAGACAGCGATGCTTGTGATTTACTGACAGCAGTGACAGACTTTTCAGCAGAAGACGTGGATTTAAGCTCTCTCTCTCTGTCTCTCTCTCTGTCTCTCTGTCTGTCTCTCTCTCTCTTTCTCTCTCTTTCTCTCTCTGTCTTTCTCTCTCTGTCTGTCTGTCTCTCTCTGTCTCTTTCTCTCTCTCTCTCTCTGTCTCTCTCTCTCTTTATATTTCTCTGTCTGTCTCTCGCTCTCTCTGTCTTTCTCTCTCTGTCTGTCTGTCTCTCTCTGTCTCTCTCTCTGTCTGTCTCTCTCTCTCTGTCTCGCTCTCTCTCTGTCTCTGTCTCTCTGTCTCTCTGTCTCTCTGTCTCTGTCTCTCTGTCTCTCTCTGTCTCTGTCTGTCTCTCTCTCTCTCTGTCTCGCTCTCTCTCTGTCTCTCTGTCTGTCTGTCTCTCTCTGTCTCTGTCTCTCTCTCGCTCTCTCTGTCTCTGTCTCTGTCTCTGTCTCTCTCTCTGTCTGTCTCTCTCTCTCTCTGTCTCGCTCTCTCTCTGTCTCTCTGTCTGTCTCTCTCTGTCTCTGTCTCTCTGTCTCTGTCTCTCTCGCTCTCTCTCTGCTTCAGACACACATCGGGTTTGTTGTTCATCCTGTCAGTGGGGGTGTGCACGGGGCAAGGGAGGGAGGGGGTTGGGGGGGCAGTGGGAGAGTCGGACCTCCCCAACGCCGCTGTTTGTGTTGGCAGAGCAACACGGGCCAGTGAGGGGACATGAAAGGGATCACACATACCTCTGGCCACCAGCTCTCTCTCTCTCGTCTGCCTACTTCTCAAACTTTTCTTTGTTTTCTTAAATTTCCATTTCTCCCTCTTTATTTTTTATTTTTTTACCACCCTCTGTTCCTCCCCCCCTCCCTCCCTCCGAGGCCCTGAAGCACCAGGCTGGTTTCAGGGGAGGAAGCAGAGCATAAGTTAGTCTGATTAAATATATTTTGCACTGTTGTGTATGAAATTAGTCCTAATTATTTTTAATTGGTGGTCTTTTCTCTTACTTCCTCCTCAGTTACGCACACACACACACACACACACACACACACACACACACACATGCATGTATGAGGTGAGGGCTGCAGACCGCCGGCTGAACCAAGCAGCCAGCGGCGTCGCTCTCTCTAGTTCACGTCATCAGATAAGCTGATGACACGGAGCTCAGGCTTTAATTAGCAGAGGCTAACAGCTAACGGGCCACACACAGACCCCCAGTCAGCAGCTACAGGGGGGCCGGGTCTCCTTACTGTACCCTTGTTTCCTTGTATCCTTCCTACCCTCTGCTCCTCAGGGCTTGTTCTGTCCCAACTTTGTGTCTTATGGCATCTTTACATTGACTTTGTATTTGGGCTGTCAACCAATATTCTAAATGATATTGTATACTTGAGTTGTACAAAAACACACAAACAACACACATACAGCTAAAGATGTGTTCGCTGCTCCACTCTACCTTCACAACAAGGATACAGTAGTAAACTGATGGATGCATGGGTGGGTGGGTGGATTCATGAATTGATGGATGGATGATGATGGATGGATGATGATGATGGATGATGGATGATGGATGATTGATGGATGATGGATGGATGGATGATGAATGGATGGATGATGGATGAATGGATGGATGATGGATGATGGATGATTGATGGATGATGGATGGATGTTGGATGGATGATGGATGATGGATGCATGGGTGGGTGGGTGGATTCATGAATTGATGGATGGATGATGGATGATGGATGATGGATGATGGATGGATGGATGATGAATGGATGGATGATGGATGATGGATGATGAATGGATGGATGATGGATGGATGATGGATGATGAATGGATGGATGATGGATGGATGATGGATGGATGGGTGATGGATGATGGATGATGGATGATGGATGATGAATGGATGGATGATGGATGGATGATGGATGATGAATGGATGGATGATGGATGGATGGGTGGATGGATGGGTGGATGATGGATGGATGATGAATGATGGATGATGGATGATGGATGGATGGGTGATGGGTGGATGATGGATGGATGGGTGATGGATGGATGGGTGATGGATGGATGATGGATGGATGAATGATGGATGGATGGATGGATGGATTGATGGATGGAGGATGGATGGGTGGATGATGGATGGATGGGTGATGGATGGGTGATGGATGGGTGATGGATGGATGGATGATGGATGGATGGGTGATGGATGGGTGATGGATGGATGGATGATGGATGGGTGATGGATGGGTGATGGATGGATGGATGATGGATGGATGAATGATGGATGGATGGATGGAGGATGGATGGATGGATGATGGATTGATGGATGGATGGATGGATGGATGGATGATGGATGATGGATGGATGGGTGGATGATGGATGGATGGGTGATGGATGGGTGATGGGTGATGGATGGATGAATGATGGATGGATGGATAGATGATGGATGGATGGATGGATTGATGGATGATGGATGGATGGATTGATGGATGATGGATGGATGGATGGATTGATGGATGGAGGATGGATGGATGATGGATGATGGATGATGGATGGCTGGATGGATGCTGGATGGATGGATGGATCCAGACTACAACATCAAATCTGAATGAAACTGACGAACAGAAACACACCAGACCCTGAAACTCTCGACGCTTCTTGTAAAAACCTCAACTCTGCTGCTTCAGCCCAGGTTTGGTTTTGACTTATCAGTGAAGTATTACGACACAACCTGGCAGCAAAGAGAGATAGTTGTCTGTGTCTCTTCTGTACTCTAGGTAGTACTGTGAAGTACTGTGCTGTTTGTAGTAACACACTAAAGGATCCGCCGTGTCAGAAGCTAAACCATCGTCTGCCAAACACTCCCAGTCGGTAGTAGTCGGGTAGATTTCACAGCGCTGGCCCAGAATGTATTTACACCTCTGTTTGTTTTATGGAGTGTGTTAGCGCTCAGCGGAGGATTCCTCTGCTTCTTATTTATGACAGGAAATGCACATCATAAAAGACTCTGTGAGCTCTTATATCTCCGCTGGGAATCCGTCACGAATCCCACACAGACTCGCAAACACACACACAAACACACACACACACACACACACACACACACACACACACACACACACAGAGAGACGGCCCTCTTGGCCCCTGCACACGCCTCAGTACAGACGGGGGTCTACATGGGACCTTTTAGACGGAGGAATCCGGCCAACACGCTTGACCCGCCTGCCTCTGTCCTCTCCTGCAGGGACGAATGTCCTCAGCGCCTACTGGAGGACATCCGTCTGGATACTCGTACATGAGTAATAACAATAACACTCTTATTTATAATTCACAAAGTTTACAAAGTGCTTTTTGACAGACAAAAGCAAAGCACTACAACAGAAAGCTCAACAGTGAGGCCCGAACAAAAGCAAGACACTGATGGAACAGAGCAATAGATACCATGAGAACAAACTGAAAAATATAACGAATACATAAAATAAAAATAAGAATATAAAGCAGTAAACCAGTAAAGAGACAACACATGAAAGCCAGTCTGAGTATAAAAGGTCCAAACTTTCCTCGTCACGATTCCACGTCAGCTGATGTCTGTGCGACCGAGATTACGTAACGAATAATTAAAGCCGGTTTACACGGTGTAATCGTGTCGGGCTTTTATTGTGAAAGGTAAGAACAGATGGAGTGGACCTGGACTGCCTTTGTCAAGGTCCAGAGGAGTAATAAAGGTGCCAACAAATATTCACCTTGGTCCGAAGACAAAAATGAACAGGCTTTTCTGCCTCGTAATGTTTTTGTGTTGTGTCAAAGTATTCATGAAAACAAAATATATATATTGACGTGCGAATTAATCCCAATAAAAAAAGAACCCCTCTAGTGCGTAACGGCCTTTAGTCTGAGACACAAAGATGTCCGTGTGCTTGTGTTGTATAGTCGGAGAAACAAATGTCTTCCCTCAAACCTTCATGAGAAGCGTGTGTGTTCAGAGGACCGTGTGTGTTTTTACCAGACTCTTGGTTTTACAGTATATCTCCGTTTTATCTGTTGGTGCGGAAGAACTTGTTTACGTTTAGGATTCCAGTCCTCCAGTGAAAGATGTGCTGTCCTAATGTACCCGCTTTCCTCCCCAAACTGTCCCCTCCCTCCCTCCCTCCCTCCCTCCCTAACCTACTTTCACCTCCCTCACTCCTCGACAAACGTCCAGCTGTAAACTCGACGTGTTCTGCGAACAAAATCCGGTGACGTGTTTCTGAACAACGAGAACAACAAGAACAGTGAAGCGTCCCGTACGAGACTCGTGGACGTGAAACATTTGAGGTTCTCCCGGGTGGAGAATTCCTCCACGGCCTCGACACCAGATGGAAGCTCTCCTGGCGCTCTGAGCTGGCCGGGTCATTTCCTGTCAGGAGGCCTGGTGTTAATCAAGGCCCGAGCCAGCGGGAACGCCCCCCCTTGACTCCCCTACCTCCTTTTCCTTTTCTCCTCGCACACCCCCTCATCGAGCAGAAATACCCCATTTTCCCCCTTTTTAGTCTCTGCTCTTTCTGTCTTCGTACCATGCCCCAGCTTTTGTTTAGTGCACGTCAAACTCCTCTCCGAGGGTCTTTTAAGGCGGTCGTAAATCACCGGGAGGTAACGGTCCGTGCTATCAGAGTGTCCCCCGTGGAGGACTGCAGGTCCAGCCAGTAGATAGGAGATAGGGAGGA
The DNA here is from genome assembly GCA_024529925.1 of Ophthalmolycus amberensis. NCBI lineage: Eukaryota > Metazoa > Chordata > Actinopteri > Perciformes > Zoarcidae > Ophthalmolycus > Ophthalmolycus amberensis. Next base: position 424,093 of record JAFEUB010001479.1, on the reverse strand, counting down.
AGGAATGAGGAGACGAGGAGTCTTTCTCCCCCTTGAGGTCTGGTTGTCTGGTCACTTTCTGCCGGGTGTCTCCTGCAGTGTGATGGACGCAGAGGGAGATATAGTTCTTATCTCCTCTTGCTCCTCTGACTCAGCCGACCCCCAGACTGACCAGACACAGGCCTGTAATCTGAGGGGGGGGGGGCAGTCAGAGGCTAATCACTTGGCGGTCTACGTGCTTCATGTCCAGGGTTCGATGGTGAAACGTTTGGCAGGTTCTGGACTCTGTAGCTCATGTATCATCGCATCATTTCCTTAAATAATTATGATTCCCAGTGCGAGCCCAGCCCAGCACTGTTCCAGGTTCACAAACAACCCCACTAATGATCGTCCAGAATGTTTGTTGTACTTCTCATCTTTGTTGTTCTTTCATGAAAAAGTCACAAGATTTTAAAACGCTCTTAATATATGAATCTTGTTTTTCGTTCCCGTGTTTTATTCTCAATCCCACCGTGTTGTTCTGTGGGCTGCAGCGTGTTGAGGTTCGATTCCCGGCCTTCAGTGTAAAGTGTTCCTGTCAGTCTCTGCTGAGGGAGAGAACCTGTTTACATCCTGCTGCCAATAGAACAGAGTTCTCCATCATTTCATCTTATCTCCTCTTAAGTCTGTAGTAAAGTAAAGTCTGCTTCTTGGTCCTCTAACGCACACACACACACACACACACACACGACTGTCCTTTGATGCTGACAGCTGCTTCGTCTGCACTGTGTCCAGAGCTCACTGCTATCACATCTCTCGCTCTCTCCCCCCTCTCTCTCTTGTCTCTCTCTCTCTGTTTCTCTCGCCCCCCCCCTCTCTCTCGCGCTCTCTCTGTCTCTCTCTCTTGTCTCTCTCTCGCTCTCTCTCTGTCTCTCTCTCTTGTCTCTCTCTCTTGTCTCTCTCTCCCCCCCTCTCTCTGTCTCTCTCTCTTGTCTCTCTCTCGCTCTCTCTCTGTCTCTCTCTCTCTCTTGTCTCTCTCTCCCCCCCTCTCTCTGTCTCTCTCTCTTGTCTCTCTCTCGCTCTCTCTCTGTCTCTCTCTCTTGTCTCTCTCTCTTGTCTCTCTCTCCCCCCCTCTCTCTGTCTCTCTCTCTTGTCTCTCTCTCGCTCTCTCTCTGTCTCTCTCTCTTGTCTCTCTCTCTTGTCTCTCTCTCCCCCCCCTCTCTTTGTCTCTCTCTCTTGTCTCTCTCTCTCTGTTTCTCTCGCCCCCCCCCTCTCTCTCGCTCTCTCTCTGTCTCTCTTGTCTCTCTCTCCCCCCCCCTCTCTGTCTCTCTCTCTTGTCTCTCTCTCCCCCCCCCTCTCTCTCTCTCAGAGTGCAGGTAGACGTTTCTCTCTCAGAGACGGAGTTTATGAATGAACAGGCTGTTGTGATATTGTGGCCTCGTCATCGGGCTGCTATCACCGCTGATAATGGCGACTCCTGATGCTTGGCCAGTGTACCCCCCCCCCCCCCCCCCAGAAGATCAACACTGCAGAACAGGCGTATGCACACACACTTCCCTTATATCTGTTTCACCCGGAGGCCTCGGTTGAACAGTAAACCAGCTTCCTTCTGACTCCACGTTGAAAACACTCACTATCTCCTCCTCCGTACTGTAGCGACAGCAAATCCTGAGAAACTCCACAGTATAGGGAACGGCGTGTTGTTTCCAGGATGGGATGTATGGTTTTCATTTCCTCCTCCCTCCCTCACATATCGTGCTCAGTTTCATACACAATCTCTCTCTTTATAATAAAAACAGGTATTAATCACGGAGTGTTGATGAAGCGACGTTAGCGCTGTGATGTGTGATTCAGATGTTGGGGATGAATCACACAGAGTGTTAAACACACTGAGAGTTCAGACCACACGACCCGGTGAATTATGAACGGAGTTTAAATAATCAGTATAATCAGAATACATAAGCGCTCGAGGAGTGTTGGTTCTCTCTGATGTGAAGTTGGGTTGCGTTTCGACCGCAGGGACCAGAGTCTAGACGAGGTTCTGGGGACGGTTTACCCCCCAAAGAGGTCCTGATCGGGGGGTGATACCTCTGAAAGTACAGGCGCTTTGAGCCTGGGGTTTACAGTGGTGACGGTCACTGATTGGTCAGCTTCAATCATGAACAAGTAAGTACTCTTGTATCGCTTTAGGACGAGGAGAGAGCAGTTCTCTTTAACAGTAAAGTGATGCTTTGCTGTTGGCTTTTTGCCTTTATTACAAGGCATTACATAGCATTACTGTGGCAGTTCCCTCTCTCACACACACACACACACACACACACACATCAGCACAGCTGCCTCACACTTTCACCTGATCTAAATAATTCCAACACCAGCAAACTTTGTTCTCCAAATGTTTTCGGTTGTGATACGGCCGACCCGTCCGTGATGCGATGTGTGGGAGCGGATTAGTCCACTGTGTGTTCTGACTGACGGGATTACCGCGTGTGTGTGTGTGTGTGTGTGTGTGTGTGTGTTATTTGTGCTACGCTAACCCATCTTTGTAACATCATCTCTGCAGAGGTTTATTTTGGTTTCTGAGTGCGTTAAAAAAAGACGCTCCCGAACCCAAAGAAAATGGGGTGGCGTCCACACATCAAGGTCAGAACATAATGAGTGGTACGTCTGCTGGCGGTCACGTCTTCATCCACCCTGTAATCCACTTTGATGTTGGCCCTCGACCCGGTCCAGGATGGGATGTTTGTGTAGGACTCCGGCCCGGATGGGTGAGCGTACATGTGTGTGATCCCCCCGTTTTTGGTTTCGCGGGCATCGCCGTGTCGCCTGCTCGTGTTGATGTCCAGAAACAGGAAGTAGAGCTGCGATTAGGAGGATCTGAACATCTGCAAGAGGAGCTTCCTGTGATAGGAGGCTTCCTCTGAGTCTGAGGGACTCTTATCTCCTCTCTCTCTATCTGACAATGACTACCTTCTCCTCCAGCCCTCTATCTCTCCCTCACTGCTACATGGACACTCCAGCTGTTTGTGCCACACAGGTTTACCTCCACGTTAAAGGGCCAGTTCACATTTACAAGGAACACATTTTCTCACTTACACCTGGAGGGATCTGACTGCAGCAACATGTATTTCAGAGTGAAGATCTAGTTGGTTTACGTCACAGACTGTTAATGAGAAGTGGACCACCGAGACGTTTTGAGTCTTTACCGGCGTCTTTATTTCCCATGATGCATCTCTTTACCTGGTATATCTCTGCAGAGTTAATGTCACTCTGAAACCAGTTTTAATCTGAACTTGAACTACCGAAGAAACGGTCGCTATGAAATGTGTTTTCAGTCCCTCACAACCTGAAGATCTTTCACTTCTGAGTTAAACTCGTCTCAGCCCCTCTGCAGCCTCAGCCTCCTCCTCTCTGTGGGAGCCTGATGCAACCCCCCCCCCCCCCCCCCCCCCCCGATGATGTATGCCGCTGTCGCTTTAGAGCAACATCAGAAAGTTGTTCCTCTCTCAGAAGCAGTTGTAACTTTCAGCTCGTACGTTTCTTTCCTGGGACTCAGAGATGGAGGCATTTTTATTTTTTGCTTGTGATTAATGCCTCATCACTCTGCTGCGTGGAGAAGATGTGAGTCATCCCGCGGCACAACGGTGTCTGATTGAGAAGATGAGTGTGCGTCACAGTTTAAGTGTATGAGTGTACAAGGAGGGAGGAAACAAAGGGAGGAAACATGAATCCCTCAAAGACACGACGTTTTGTCTGAAGTGCTCAGACGGGAACCTTCAGATCTGATGAGTGAAGTCAAAGCTTCATGTGTTAAAGCTGCATTCTCTCTAGTGTCCACCAGGGGGCGACTCCTCTGGTTGTATAGAAGTCTGTGAGAAAATGACTCTACTTCTCTCTTGATTTATTACCTCAGTAAACATTGTAAACATGAGTTTATGTCTCAATCTCTAGTTTCAAGTCTTCTTCAATACAGCATGATGTTCATTTAGTACATTATGGTCCATTTAGAGTCAAACAGACCATAAAGCAGGGGATGCTTTAGGGCGGGGCTACACGGTGATTGACAGGTCTCTACCAGAGACGTACACGGTGTCTCTACGTCACTCCTCAGTCCAGATATGGTCACTTCCTGTTCATCCTGCTTAGTATGTTTCTGTAGAATTCAAATACTTTGCATTTAAATGTCAAAATTTTAAACCTCAATCCATCAACAACACAACAAAATACAGTTTTTAGCTGGAAAATAGATTTGTTCTTATGTAGCAAAATGGGATCGTAAACTACAGTTTTTTGCGCAACCCAAATATAACCTTTTAACCTCGTACATGTGCCACAGTATAGACTGTATGTGAGCAGCTCGTCGTCATCTGCTCTGGTTTGACTGTGAAGCTTTTAGAGAGAAAAAAAAACATTCCAGATTAATCAATCAATCAATCTCTCGTGTGTGTGTGTGTGTGTGTGTGTGTGTGTGTGTGTGTGTGTGTGTGTGTGTGTGTGTGTGTGTGTGTGTGTGTGTGTGTGTGTGTGTGTGTGTGTGTGTGTGTGTGTGTGTGTGTGTGTGTGTGTGTGTGTGTGTGTGTGTGTGAGTGAGAGAGTGAGAGACGTGTGCTCTGCCTCAACATGTGGCTTCAATCTCTGTTCTCTGTAGCGTCCCACCCCTCTCTCACCCTTCACAGAGACTTGTGACCATCTTCGTGGTTGAAAACAAGTCCTTTCAAACTGGATTTCACATTGAATTCTTCTCTCGTAGCGGCTCTAAAGATCTCTAAAGATCTCTAAAGACCTCTAAAGACCTCTAAAGATCTCTAAAGATCCAGAGCCGATGCAGGCTTAGGATCGTCGTAGGAGTGTCCAGGTGAAGACGTGTCCTCGGTGTGTTTTCACCTTGTGGTATTGACTGACGGTCCGGTAAACAGACCCGGAGGCTCAGATATCGGTGAAGTTTATTGCTCAGATCTGGCCGCCCCCCCCCCCCCCCCTTGTTTATTTGGCTTTCAGGTATCGAATGAAACCCACAACTCTGTCTCCCTCAATCACACGCGTCTTCCTCCCGGTCTGAACCCCGTGCAGTAATCACTGTGCAGAGTCAACAAACAGTCATGCATGAACTTGTTCGCACAAATACACAACTCGCTGTCCGGCGCGTATAGACACTAATCTCTCTGTTCGGCTTCCCACAGACACTCTCTCTCTCTCTCTTCTTTTACCCACCATTGCTCACTCTTTCTCACTCTGTTCCACACACACATCCGTACATATATACGAGGCCTTGGCGTTCTCTTGCTTTGCTCGGTCCGTTTGGATTCGGAGGTCAAGCGATAGACTTAATAAGAAGTGGAACCTTTTCATCCAGCGTCTGTCAGTCCGTCTGAGATAAACTGTTGTGTAGCCTAAAGCTACCGTTCGATATTTTATTGAGTTTCCTTTCAGTGAAATGCTCTGAGGGACTTTGAGTTCCCTCCGGTAAACAGTTAGTGTATGTGTAGGGCTTTTATTGTGAAAGGTAAGAAGATAAGGAGGGAATCTGGTCTGCGGTTGAAAGGAGTAATAAAGTTGTACGTCTTGGTTCAGACTGGAGACCGTATGTAAGAAGTGTCCGTGGTCATCGGGCTGTTTCGCCGCCGCCATGTTTGCAACCTGTGAACAGGAAGTGACCATATTAGGACTGAGGAGTGATGTAGAGACGCTGTATACGTCTCTGGTAGAGACCTGTCAATCACTGTGTAGCCCCGCCCTAAAGCATCCCCTGCTTTATGGTCTGTGTGACTCTAAATGGACCATAATGTACTAAATGAACATCATGCTGTATTGAAGAAGACTTGAAACTAGAGATTGAGACCATGAACTCATGTTTACAATGTTTACTGAGGTAATAAATCAAGAGAGAGTAGAGTCATTTTCTCATAGACTTCTATACAACCAGAGGAGTCGCCCCCTGCTGGCCAGTAGAGAGAATGCAGGTTTAACGCATGAAGCTTTGGCTTCACTTGTCAGAACTGGAGGTTGCTGCTCGGGTCAAACACAAATATTTGTCCCTTCAGCGCGTAATTCAGACCAGCAGCACCCAGAGACCACCAGAGGAGGGAGGAGGCAACACAACCACAACGAACCAACATGTCACTTTCCCATCAAACACACACACACACACACACACACACACACCAACCTCCCTGCAGCCGCTATCAAAGGATCTGAACAGCGTCAACGTTATTATCTGTCTCTGTCTCCCATGGGAGCGGCCGAGCACAGAGCACAGCTATCATCCCACGAACACACACACACACACACACACACACACACACCATACGGAGTGCAGATCAAAGGTTAATCATGTCTTTTCATCAGCTGCACCACCCTGTCCTCTATCTGTCCTCCTCCTGTCTAATGGCCGTGCGTACATGTGTCCCAGCAGACGTCTGTCTGCGGTCTGTGGGAGCGTTTCTGTCCTCGCTAGTGGAAAAGCACTTTTATTTTTAATGCTTGCACTCAGTAAATAAACAGTCCTGTCCTCCTTCCATTGTTTTCTTCTGTCTCTCCCTCCATCTTATTTTCTTCCCTGTGAAGCTAAACTTCACGGCTTCCATTCGCTGATTTAATGGGAACCAATTGTTTCTGTAGTCGTCCAATAAAGTCTGCGTTGTGTAATTTGATCAGTATGTGAGGTTTGAACTGAAGCCCTGCTTTTGTTTGAGTCGTTTCGGTCGAAAACGGGACTTTCTCGTGACAATACTTTTCAAACATTGTCTCAATTCGTGAGTTGATATTTGTTAAGCTGCAAAATGACCCGACGCTGCCGCTCAGCGCAGGAAATACCGTCTAACTGGTGCACGCTGTGTCTGATGGTCGAGGAAGTGCAAGGCCGCATCAACCAGCGTCCGGCCGGTACCAGTAAGGGAGCGAGGGCCCGGTCAATGCGGCTCGCAGCGTTAATTCTGTCTTGTTTTTGCGTGCACACAAACCACAGTTGGTTACATCCCCCATCGTTTGTTGAGCCGAGGTTTCTCCGTACGTCTGGCTGATTTTATTTTTTCATCAGGAAGTCGAGCAGCCTTTGGCCGAGGACACGATGTTCCCATCGCTCCTCGGTTGGTTAACGATAACCCCCGGCGGGCCCTCTCCTCCAGCTCTTCGTTAGCAGCCAGTGCTGCGCTCGGGGGCGGCCGTGCACGTTAGCCACATCAGCATGCTTCCTGGTGCGTGTGGGGTTGAGCTTCTGCCACCAGGCTTCTTCTGAGCTCTTCCACCCACTGATCCGACTCTTTGGAGCCCGACACGCAGAAGACCAGCTGTTAATAAATAAATAAATAAATATATTGGGTCGCACCTTGTTACTTGGTTAGTTTTACTGTGTACAACAAGTTTTATTTAGTTGTAATGTCAATGGGTTCTGTTTGTGTTGCCATTAGTTGCTCTAAAGATGCGTTAGGCCACGCCCCCGTTTACTCTTTGCTTGGCTTCTTTTTTATAATATCTGGTTTCTTGCCGGGAGCGGGTGGTTGGGTGGTGATAAAGGTTGCTTACCGGGAGCTTCAGCAATCTTTGTGTTTACTTTACCTTCAACTTGATTGACGAGCTCCCGGGGAGACAGTGTTGTTGTTTTAACTTCATTTATCTCACTTAGATTCACGTTCTATGTCTGTTAAAGGCGGCTTTCAGAACCATCTCAAGCGCTGCGTTTGTGTCGGTTATAGAAAGTGAATGTGTCGTGTTAAACCTGTCGATGAGGTCAGACGAAAGGCCCGTTTGAGATGAGCCGGTCCTGCACAGACTCCATCACCAGCGATCGCCGCACAATGAATGACGGTTGGATTTGTATCCGACTCGATCCCGACTGTCACATGATGGAAGAGCTGATCGGCTCTTAGTTTTAACCATTGTTCTATTTAACAATAGATTGTTGGCTGTTAGTCTCATTTTGTGCAATGAAGGTTTAATGTGGTTGATAAAAATAAAGCTTATTTATTGAGCACTTATCAAAACGAGCAGCAAAGTGTTTCACAAGGCAGACGTGAGAAGAACGAAGGATAGAGTACGATGCCAGATACACACATTAACACGTTTATAAAGAATACAGAATAGCAGCTCGGCATCGCACAGACGGGCCGTTTAAGTGACTCTCCCACACACAGCCATCAAGCGCCGCAACGCCCGATCGGCTGTGAATGCAGCGCGGCGTCTGTCTTTGATGCTGCGCCTCACGTCGTCTCTGGATTCCTTCACCGTGTCTGTATTTCCCGGGTTGGGTCCAGCCGTCCTGCCTCCCTGTGATGGTCTGTTAGTGCTGCTGTGCTATTGTAAAGCAGCCCAGCCCTCTATTTACAACCATCATTGCTAGTTTCACAGGTCACACTTTGCATGTCAGACAAGAGCTCCTCCCAGATGTGGTCAATCCTACATGTCACTCACAGCGCTGTTAGCCGTCCCTCGAGTGGTGCTTTTCAAAGATAAAACATGTAAAAGTCTGGTAGAATAAAAGAGTTGTCACTGCGCTGCTCATTTAGACTGAAATGTGGCACCAAGGCATTGTTAGTCTCAAGTCTTTGCACTCAAGTCCCAGCACTCAAGTCCCAGGTCCTAAACTTTGAGTTTAAGTCCTAAACTTTGAGTTTGAGTCCTAAACTTTGAGTTTAAATCCTAAACTTTGAGTTTGAGTCCTAAACTTTGAGTTTAAGTCCTAAACTTTGAGTTTGAGTCCTAAACTTTGAGTTTGAGTCCTAAGCTTTGAGTTTGAGTCCTAAACTTTGAGTTTAAGTCCTAAACTTTGAGTTTGAGTCCTAAGCTTTGAGTTTGAGTCCTAAACTTTGAGTTTGAGTCCTAAACTTTGAGTTTAAGTCCTAAACTTTGAGTTTGAGTCCTAAACTTTGAGTTTAAATCCTAAACTTTGAGTTTAAGTCCTAAACTTTGAGTTTAAGTCCTAAACTTTGAGTTTGAGTCCTAAACTTTGAGTTTGAGTCCTAAACTTCGAGTTTGAGTCCTAAACCTGAGTTTTGAATAATTTCTTTCCAACTGCTTCTCAGTTCATGGTTTTTCTGTGCGACTTGATTGGATGCTGTCGGTTTGGGTCAAACAAAGTGGATTACTTAAATTAAGTTTTGGCGGGAATGAATAGCGTTGACTTTGGTTACGTCCGGATGGATTCCTGGCACACTTTTTAAATAACATGACTTTTTTGGGAGGAATGTACCAAGTATTTTCAAGCCAAAGGGCTCAAGTCCAAGTGAAGTCATAAGTCATTGGAGTTAAAGTCGAGTCGTAAGTCTTTCTTTTATTTTGTCAAGTCGAGTCTAAAGTCAACACATTTGAGACTCGAGTCCACAAAGTGAAACACTGAAACGATTGTTTTTAATGTGTTGCCTCAACGTTTTCTCTATTCCAGCCTATATTGTGTGTGTGTGTATGTGTGTGTGTGTGTGGGTGGGGTGTGTGTGTGTGCGTTTTGCAGTTTTTAAACTGCAAAACTTAACTCCACCTGATGTTTAACTTCTGTTTTTGTGGTCCTTTCAACTTATGATGGAGTTGAGAAAAGAGAAGTTCTAAATGAACAGGGAAACACGTGCAGATCAGAGGAGAAGGGAAAGTGAGTGTTTTCAAGAGTCGGTGCCTCACATCTGGGCCACAACCTCGCTGTGTCATCCCACATGGAGAGCTTGATACGGTTCTTTCTCTTTTTTGTTTTTCAAGAAAAAAGAGGCTGATCTCCCTCAGGAGGACCCGAGAAAACAGCTCAGTCGTGGCAGCAGTTAAGGAGTGTGTGTTCAGTGAGTGTGTGTCCAGTGTGTGTGTGTGTGTGTGTCTGTGTGAGAGAGTGAGTGTGTGTTCAGTGAGTGAGTGAGTGTGTGTGTGTGTGTGTGTGAGAGAGTCTGTTCAGTGAGCAGTGTAACAGTGCTCCCTAGTGGCCACGATGAGAGCTGCATGTGGAGCAGAAAAGACAGCAGATCTTTAACATAAGCTCAGATCTCCTCTCTGTGATCAGAGTCTCATCTCTGTTGAACTCAGATCACCTCTCACAGCAGAACACCTTCTTTTCTTTTGTTGTATCGGTGAAAGAGAACCTGTGACGGAGACCAGATGTTCTTGCCAAGTGAAATATGTTGGCGCTCACACAGTATTTGCTTTAGAGTTGGTTCTTGAGCCCCCTGGATTTCTGGGTTCAATACGTAGTAATACAACACAAACTCCAGCCGGAAGACAATGCAGTTGTACACACACACACACACACACACACACACAGTGGCAGACTCACTGCGACAGCTCCAAAATCCATTGATCCCCAAAGCCAGTGGAAACCATCAGTAATGATCTGTTGTTACAGTTTAATATGAAAGTGTGAATGAAAGTACTTTAAACAGAAACCAGAGGAGAGAACGCATCACAACACATCTCACTGACAGATGTTTGTCCTCGCTCATGTGTATTTCATCCAATGCAAATGTATAATGAGCCCGTTAACAACAGTTGACCAAAGTGTTGTCCGATCACATGTCGCAAAAACACAACAACATAAAGATAATAAAGTAAAAGCATGAGAGCCAAAAAGAAAACAAAGCCACACGAGCAGAGCAACTCTACAGAGTGCAACACCCTCAATCGAATAGAATAGAATCATAGAATAGAATCAGGTAACAGGAACCATGAGAACATACTCATTGTGTTCACTGAACATTGTGTGTGTGTGTGCGTGTGCGTGTGTGTGTGCGTGTGCGTGCGACCGCTCACATGTGTTTATGTGCTCTCCTGCTCCGTGCAGCGTGTAACTGGAGACCAGCATGTTGCAGCACAGATGTTCAGATGTTTCTCTCCCTCAGAAAACAAACAGCAGAGGACATGTTCTCCAGGAAGGACAGAGGGACTGTCAAAATAAGAGCTGCCCCCCCCCCCCCCCCCTTAGACCTCTCCAACAGAGACTCCCTTTCTTCATTCAGTCTCTCTGAAGCATGTTTTGCAGGATGTTTTCTACCTGCATTTGGACGGATTATTATCGGTGTACAGTCTATTTTTACGTGTGTTTGATTCATGCGTCTGGGTCGTCCATTACTCCTGCAGGAGCACAATGGGAGGGGCTTTAAAGGTGATGATTCCTCAGACTGAGAGATTTAAACTGCTGGGAGGGATTGGAGTAAACATGGTGGGAGACCTCCTCCATCTCCATCTTTGATGAATGCCTTGCTCCCCACGGTGAATGGCAGAGCTTTGAAGGGCCCCGGGTGAACACCATGAAGACAGAGTGCTATCCCGTTATCTTCACCTCGCATGGTATCGGCCAGACGTTTGTCTTTGGGTTGTTTTAACCTGAAACCTGGCGGCTGCCTTGCATTGATGAATATGTGAATAAGAGGCGAGCGTATCGGTGCTGATGGAGGGAGATGGATGTGAACGAGCAGCCTGAGCTGTGAAACTGAAGAGGATGAAAGTGTCAGCGAGTCATAAATAAATCCCCCCGCAGAGAGGATGCTGATCCTAACAGCTCTGTGCATCAGGAAGACAAAAGGGAATTCATTTTTTAAACGAGGGAGGTGGTTCATTGAACTCCTATTGTGTGCGTGCGTGTGTGTGCGTGTGTGTGTGTGTGTGCGCGTGTGTGTGTGTGTGTGTGTGTTTTGAATGCGATGTTGGAGTCCAGCGGCGCTATGAGCTTGTTTCCTTTGGGCCACATGTGCTCTCCGGTGCTGAGCCGACTCACAGTGATGAGAAGTCCAGCTGCAGGTTTTCACCCTCGGGGAGGAAGTCCTTGTTTACTCATATTTGACCTTGTGTCTGACCCCCCTTCGGGCTCTTTGACCCCCCCGAAGACACTAAAGTGGCATTAAACTGTTGCGACACTCGACTGGTTGCCATGGCGTTGATTTTGATGTCACTGACACAGATTGTTACACATTCAGACCAGGAGGCAACCTCTGGTTCTGCCGAGTGAAGCCGATGCTTCACGTGTTAACGTCTTAATGACATGAACACGTTACAGACTACAGCTGCTGTACACAGTCGAACATCGTCTGCTGCTGGTTTGGTTGCACTCGTGCTTTTGCTCCCAGCAACACGTTGTCCTCACTGGACACGTTGTCCTCACTGGAGGACAGAGACGTACAGAGACGTACAGGCTGCTGTGTGCTGATCCACCTGTGACCAGCAGAGGGCGCTCTGTCAGCAGGAACAACACACACCTGTTACATCTCATAATGATATGATATGAGATAATACTTCATGAGTCCCACAGCGGGGACATTTACAGTGTTACAGCCAGAGGCATCGGTAAAAAACAAGATATGATAAATATGTAAACATAAAGATATAGTAAATAAGAAGAAAGCAAAGCTATAATATACATAGAAACTAAATATGACATCAAAATATATTTAGTAAATGAGTTCCATTATTGCACCAATGATGTCGTAAATATATTGATATTGCTCATAAATGACGGAATAATAAGTCAGTTTCTGCTGTGTGTTGAATGTGCAGTTTGACAGCAGCTGTGTCGTTATATAATAGTTGGTCCATACGAGACGAAGTTAAGTTTTATACTGTTTAATCTGCAGAAGGAAAAGTAGTTCTGCAGCTTTTAATTCAGCTGTAATCCGTCTGCAGAAACAAGCAGCCATTCATTACAAGTCTGCTGTCGCTGGTCCACCGTGTGCACCACCACTGCTGTCCTGCAGGGGGCGGACCAGCATCACTCTGCCGCTCTCTGGGTCCTAGAGGGAGCTGGTGTGATTATCTCTCTCTGTCTGCAGCTGCTGACGCTCCGCCTCAGGAACCATCATGAATTGAGGGGTGATGAAAACTGTCCCGTACCGGTCACACACACACACACACACACACACACACACACACACGCGTTCACACTTTGTGATGGAGTGTGCATCGTTTGAGTGCTGCATATTTTACCAAATTAAAAGCAGTCTCTCTGTCTGTCCTGGCTCAGTCATCACGGTGCTAATGACATTCTTACTGTTGGGCAACAACTGGGCCGGTTCAGCCGGGTTCAGCGTCTGACCTCCAGGAGGTGTTTCTGCCGGGTCACGTGGTGTTTACGTGGTGCTCTGGAGGACCTGCAGAGGATGCTGGGAAACTGCAGGAGTGAAAAATGTGGGAATGAGAGCACGTTTTAGAAAGCGCTGCACAGTAAGTGTTGCCAGGTTGAGAAATTAGAAACCAATTCTTGGTCTTTCGTTGCCATTAGTGGCAACTACTGTCCAACGAGCAAAAGGAAGAGGAGCCAGCAAACGGCAACACTCGCACCCCAAAATAAATACATGTTTTAAAATATTTGTTGCATTGGTGATATTTAAATTCTGCTGTTTCTGTCTGAACCAGAAAGCACGTGTGTTGGTGTATTTTGGAGAAAATAACAAAGCATATGAAGTTGTTTGACTGTGAAAGTCAACCTGCATTCTCTCTAGTGTCCAGCAGGGGGCGACTCCTCTGGTTGTATAGAAGTCTATGAGAAAATGACTCTACTTCTCTCTTGATTTATTACCTCAGTAAACATTGTAAACATGAGTTTATGGTCTCAATCTCTAGTTTCAAGTCTTCTTCAATACAGCATGATGTTCATTTAGTATATTATGGTCCATTTAGAGTCAAACAGACCATAAAGCAGGGGATGCTTTAGGGCGGGGCTACACAGTGATTGACAGGTCTCTACGTCACTCCTCCTCAGTCCAGATATGGTCACTTCCTGTTCACTGGTTGCAAAATATCAAGATCTAAAGTGTGTGGTCTGGACACGTCTTTGTTTTCTTCAGCATGATGGAAACAATAAGCGTCTGTATTCACACAATGGCTCAACCGGACGTTACACAAACTCTTCAGCTTGGGAGCCGTTGGGACGTTTATGTTCTCACATAATGTCTCGACACGTTCATGGTTGCATCACATGTTTAAAGGCCTGAACTCTGAACCGTCTGATGCATACTAATGTCAACATGAGAAGTTCATTTTTACTGAGCTTTACTGAAGGTTGACTATTTTATAGAACTTCCATTGGGATCTAAAAGTTGAGTGTTACCCAGAAGTTATGAAAGATGTGGAACGTTTTAAAGTTTGAATGGAGTTTCTAGTTGAAAGTATGAATGAGTGGATAACTTTTAATTCATTTTAATGACGAATCTTTGCCGGAAAAAGTGGAATACTTTTTTTATATGAAAGCAATTTCCTTATTTATATTCATGACTTTCATCACTTTTCCAGCTCAGCTCAGCCTGAACAGCTCTTCTGCTTGTTTTTATTTTATTTTGTCAGAAGATTATAATGTTGTACTGAAGCGTTCTTACACTTGTTGTATAAAAACAGTTTCAAAAGCAGACGGAGGTCCATGAAACTCTCGAGTGGATTCTTTCTTTTTTGCAGACAAGGTCACATTCAGTAGCGTCACAAAATAATTTCATACTTCCATAAGAGTTGCTCGTCACAGAGGTGTTAGCTTCTTCTTCTTCTTCTTGATAAAATACCTGTGGCTCCTCAAATGAAATGAAATCTCCCCGAATGTTCTCTGTTAATTAAAGCTCTCCGGTTTCACAGAGCAGGAAAAGCCAATGCAAAACACGCAAGATACACACACACACACACACACACACACACACACACACACACACACACACACACACACTGACACATTTCAATGCACACAGACGCACAAAGAGAGAGAGGCCTGGCCGAGCTGTGCTTCGTAACGCTGTGCTCGTTCAGTTCAAGCAGTAAGTAGGTTGCCATGTCAAGTTCTAAATCCTGCAGAAATAAGCACCTCGTGACACACGTAATGAACTCAGACACCCTAAGTTCACGAGACCACATACGTGTACTTATCAGAGCTAAGCTTTAAGGACTTTAGCAGTGTGTTTTCGCTCCTGAACGACAAACGTGTGTGTTTTGATGAGCGTTAGCGAGTGAACGCTGTAAAGTTTCAGGGTTTTGGGCAGAATTTACTGCGGTTAGATTATTTGCGCTACATTTTAGTCGCATTGATACCAATTGAAGTATTTAAAAGAAGCTTCAGCAATAGTTGGCACTGTTAGCGCTGTTAGCGCTGTTAGCACTGTTAGCGCTGTTAGCGCTGTTAGCTGTGAGCCGCCGGCTGAGGCGTCACCATGTTGAGAGGCAATCAAAATGCTCCCAGTCTCAGATCAGGCTCCTTGGTGGTGCTGCAGTACATCTTTGTGATAGCTTTGACAAAAGTAATGTCACATTTAAAATCAGATTTTGACACGATATAAATTTTAAAAAAAGAGGTGGACCTCTCATAACTACCCAAAGCATCTCCACGGTGACTGTCGCGTTTTCTGAGTATGCACACACACACACACACACGCACACACAGAGTGAGTGCAACATTGGTATGCATGACCTGAAGTGACTCAAATGAATCCGAAGGCGTGTGGATAAACACCTGGTGTTCCTCTGGGATGCAGTTATGTAGCCATTATAAAAAATGACAGAAGAGCAAACACACTGTTCATCCAGTCAGTCAGCCAGCCAACATAACACACACACACACACACTATTATACCCCCCCCCCCCCCCCCCCCCCCCTTGTGAAGGAGGGGACTCATGTTGCATTGCGTGCAGAGTTGTAATTTTGTGTTCGTCTGGAGTCGCTGGCATTCTCTGCACCTCGCCAGATCTCACTGATTTTACCTCGAAAAACCACACTGTGACCACCGGAATTATGATACACACACACACACACACACATTACTACAGATACACACAGCACTGTAATTACACAGGATCAAAGGTGGATCCAGAGAGTCTGGTAGTCGAGCTAATAGCAGACGACAGCGAGGTGAAACTCAGATCATGAGGAACGATATCAAAGAGCGAGCTCCGGTTCAGCATCAGGATGTGAACCTTTCTCTTTCTTAATACTGTGAGCGTGAATCAGCCGCGGGCCAACGGGATCAGTATGTACAGAACACATCCTAGTTTAACATTAGAAACCAACACTTTACCTTCTCTGTTTGTTTGTTACATCTTTAAATTAGACAGATCAACATCTGTTTATTCGCCTTGTTATCTTTTAAAGTGGGCGCTTTGTCCGTGAACAGAGACCAGAGAGTGTGTGTGTGTGTGTGTGTGTGTGTGTGTGTGTGTGTGTGTGTGTGTGTGCGTGTGCGTGTGCTGTGTGCGTGCGTGTGTGTGTGTGTGTGTGTGTGTGAGCCAAGTGTGTGTGTGTGTGTGTGTGTGTGAGCCAACCACCTGCTTTAAAACACTGTTACCCAAATGAGATAATTAGCGGTTGCCAGTCTCTAATTGAGCAGATCATTGCCCTGTGATTCAAACCACTGTCCCCACCAGTGTTCATCTCCCTTTCTACACACACACACACACACGTAGAGCTCCCTCATCCAAGTATATCAGCACACACGTGTGCTCTTAGTCATTTATTAGACCCACGCACACGGGCAGCAGCTCCCTTTGGCTGCTGGCGAGGTGTCTCCCCCCTCGGTGGGTGAGTCCCACACGCCTGCTGTTTGATCTCCTCGTGCATGTTGCAGACCGCCCAACACTCGAGGCGTCGTCTCCGTCCGCTAACACAACCACCCGGCTGACTTCTACACGCAGTTGGCTGTAAGCGTGACGAGGCGGGAGGCCACGCCTATGGGGTCAGATCAATTACAACTACCAACAGTCATACCTTCAAGG